>JARKIE010000127.1:0-247399 GCA_029378255.1 Mycena rosella
CACACTCACCCTCGCAAACGGTGCCGCTCCGTCGCGATGTCCATACATCGTGCACTGGTCAATGTTGAGTGCAGGAGACAAGGAAGAATGTGCGCGGCTGCTCAGCCCTGACGAACATCAATTTTAGAAGAGATCAGCGGCGAGAAAAGCTTAACACTGATTTATTCCTATCATAGGTGTACATGGAGTAAGTAGCGTGAACGTGAGCTTTATAAATTTACCGGGGCCTGGTGAAGGCAGGATTTAGTGGGGAACAGTGGGTGGGGAGCAGTCGTCCAGCGGCGGGTGTGGCCGGAGGTGCGAGGTGCGGCGAGGTGCGGCGAGCCGCCTCCGGCTAAGTGACCAAGCCGTGACCTCGCCGAAGCTCCGCGGCCAATGGCTAGGTTGCCGCGTGGAGGCGCCTAGCCGAGACCTCGCTTAGAGCTCCACGCAGATCGCCGAAGCTCCACGTGGCCTCGGCTAGGGGGCCGCTGAACGCAGTGATTCAGTAGTCGTGCAAGCCGGGGAAGATGACCTCAGAACGATTTGAGTTGCTCGGGTTGTACGATTAAATGCTGGAAATGTCCGCTGCATATTTTCTGAATTGCGTTGGGGAACAGGGTAAAATTACGGGAGCAACACACTCACAGTCCAGAGTTCTTTATCATTAGGTGTGTCCTCATTAATGCAAATGGCGCTGATACCCCAGCGTTCAAATTCGGCAGCCTGAAAGAAGTCTGAGCCCGCAGGAAAGGACCAAAACGAAGGAAGCTTACTTGAAGTATCTGTAGTCGTTTCAATGGAGATATCGTAATGGACGTGGTCTTAGGGTAGAGAAGATTAGGTATGATCTGGCAAAGAGTCTTTCCGGAGCCAGTCCCAGAGCTGACGACAATATCGAGGCCATCGGCGAGCACGTTATTGGCTTCTAGCTGGTATTGGCGGGGAACTATGCGGCCTTTACTGGAGTAGTACACCAGAAGTGAAGATTGGAAGGAGATGGCCTTGTGTCTGTCATCAAGAGAGTCTATGTAGTCGTAAGGGACCTTGTCAGTAGGTAGGAGCTCCTGGGCGAGCTCTTGAAGCTCCGGGAGCGCAGTATGACGGATGTCTTCAAGGATTTGTTGGATCTCCAGGTCCAGGGAGATCGGAGGAGGGTCCATAAGGCAAGAAATAGGGCATAGAGGTGCTGTGCGCATCGCAGACGGCGGCGGAAGACGAGAGGACGCGTTGTTTACAGCTATTGTACGTGGACGATGATGTCGATTATCTAATAACCTTTTTAGGAATCTCGCGCGTGATGGGATTTCAAACTCAGATCGACTGGTCTGTATATCGACGCTTGCTCATATACAGATCAGTTACTGGTCTACATCCAGATGCCCGCCGCTCTTCTCATCATCATTTTCCCACTTTGGTGCTTCGGCCATTTGGCACCCCCTGTTGAGAAATATCTCGTGAACACAACTGGGAAGAATTGTTTATTACGGGTTCGCGCGTTGCAGATGTTATTGAGGCTGACAAATTGCAACCGGTACCTGGTAGGTTTTTTTCCCCAAGTATAAAGTGCTTAGTGTCCACATTGTTTTCGATAATGCCAGTCTTCTGAAAGAGCCGCGCATCGTGTGGTGTATTATCCGCGAGCAATGAAGCCGTGGTACTTAGTAAGTTGTTAGGCACTTGCCGCAACACCTTAACCTCGTATAATGGATGGCTCGCTGCATCTGGTCACCGTATTTTGATTGTTTATAATGCCTTTATGCCGGACTGGTTATCGTCACACATCTTAATTGAAACTGTTTGTCTGGTGATCGTGCGTTCGATTCCTCTTGGCACCCGTTATTTTGCTTCAAAAAATTCAATCTTCTGACCCTACCTTTGTTCCTCCACATAGGCGTTAAATTTCTTTCTTTCGACTCCTGCTCTGTTTGGTGAACCCATTGAAATCCAATAATCTACACCTCTGACGTAATCCAATGAAAAATCCATTGGATTCCGACGGCCATCAAACCCATCAAATTCCTACGGCTGGCGGGATTGCCGTGTAGATGAGGAGGAGGCGGAGATGGAAGAATGATGAATTTGCAGCTTGATTTAATTACTTTAATCATAATATGAGATACAGGAGTGGTTTGAGATTCTATTTGGGGTGCTAGATACTTCAGATTGGACTGCAGCATAATAAGAAGTTCGAGGTTCGGTGCTGTTTATGGTGGCTGTACAATCGGCTATCGGTACATCAAAATCCCATCGCTGCCCACTCCCGAGCCCGAGCCCTCAGGCAGGGCTTCAAGCCCGGGCCTCGGGCTTAGGCCCGGGCTTGAAATATATATTCCCACGGTTGAGGAGCTGGGGAATACAATATTCAATCGGCCAGTAGTGCTCGCTGGGGAATGTGGCCACAAGAGGGAGGAAGGAGTGGAAATTGGTCGACAAAAGCTGCCAATACACAGCCACTATTGGCATGACTAAGCGACCAAATGGGCATGTGACTTCAATCAGATTCACCTTCGTCACCCTCCCTGCGCTCAGCAAGTCTCGTGAAAAATATGGGTAAGTTCCTAGCCTGTCGGAGATTTTTTTTTTAGGCTTGTGAAGTTTAAACCAATATCAACAAGTAGTGTGGAGGGCAGGAAGGAGAAAGTGGTGTTTCCAGTTCTTTATACCACTGTTTCCGATAGGATCTTATGAACGGCAGATCTGGGAATTCCAAATAAATTAGGTATTGTTACTGAACATGATTAAAAGGTGACTGCATTAGCAAAAACAGGCAGAGGATTCCGGATGGTGTATGGTGCCGGTGTTTCATATACAGCCATATACTGGAACTCTGGAGGCTGAAATAATAATTATGCACCATATTTAAACAAATACCTGACAAGTAGCTCTTCTGATGTCCCTAAAGCTTGCTAAAGCCTTTGGAAATTTTCCTGATGCTACCATGTTGGACCATTATCCGCCCCTGTGCTTGAATCAAAACAACAAAGTCCGATGTCCTCTGGGAGCCAGAAACATATGGCACACTCCCTGGAGGCCAAACCTTTAATATTCATCCTCTGAACAGTTTGTACTGTTGATCTCAGTTCATTTAACAACCCGTTCCGAATCGGGTCTCATAACACACAACACACAAAAAGATCTGATTTCCTCTGCGAGTCAGACACATATGGCACACTATCCTAAGAGGCCAAACCTTTATAATTTATCCTATAAAAATTATGTCCTCTTTTATTTCAGTTCATTTAACAGCCCAACTGGGCTATAGCGCTTCCGAATCGGGTCTCGTAACACAACCAGCTCCGATTTCCTCTGCAAGCCAGACACATATGGCACACTATCCTAGGAAGCCAAACCATTCTAATTCATCGTAGAAACATGTCCACAACTCTGTTTTAAACTCATTTAACAACCATAGCGGCCGAAACAAATTATGGATACAAGCTGTTGTACTTTACACTGCTTTATCCCAAGGGCAGCTCGTCCGGTTGTGTCCAGTCTGGTGGCATATCCCACAGCGATTCTGACGGCGCCCCTGTGACTGATCAATTGGAGCTGCCGCTGCCTGGCTGGAACCTGAGCCTCCACCACCTCTTGGTCTGGCTTCGCTCGGACCAGTCAGTCTTTGAGTCAGAGGTCTACCTTTGCGATTAATGGTGGGTGGGTCGTGGATTCTGTCTTCATTGGCTTCGATTTCGGGTGCCTCCCTGAGTTGAAATCAATAACAAACATGGAGTCTATGTGAGGATAGCATACCGAACTTGTTCCAATCTGCTGCGCAGAGCGTTGAGCTGCTCTTGGGTCTGGATCCCTGCCATTAATGCCTTCATGTCGGCCTGGAGGGTAGTATAAACAACACGTTGATTGATGGTTTGGGTAACAGGTGGCGGAGTGGCGGTAATGTTGTTGCCCATGGCAGGTGGCCCACGCGTCGAGAGAGGGTTTGAGATGAGTGGTCCAGGGAGATCAATTGCTGAAAACTGGATGGTGTGGCTTGTTTTCTGCCTCAAAGTAACGCTCGGTGTTGTCGCCACCTGCAGAGCGGGGTCTTGATACCATCTGGGGAAGGTTAATTCGGGTTTAGCGCATGAAATCGAACTATGCACCTTGCTCTGATCAACGAAATATGAAATGGCAGCCCAGGAATCTTGACCCAAGCAATGAAAAAATGGCGACAAACAACACCCAAGTTTATACCCATGCAACAGTCACAAAGGTAGCGGCCGTAGGGGAGGAGAGCGATAATATGCGTAGCTCCTGTCTCAGTGTGCGTAATTTTGATGAGATGGGAAGAAACTAGCCCTTGTTCTCGGACTAGGCGCAAGAGAAACCGGGTACCAATGTAGGCTCTATCATTGGCAAAGTCATTTCTTGAGCTCTGACAATTCAAATTCAATATTAGAACTGCAGAAGTGTACTCGTCGATGAATTACTTACTTGCTCTTCATTATTTTCCCATTCATACCCAGGCTCGGAATCGCCAAGCGCAATGGCATAGTCGGACTACATGTAAGTGTAAATGATTGAAATTGAGGCACATTGCAGCGAGACTCACCCAGTTTCGGATGCCATCAGGTAGCTGTAGTGCACTAGCACTGTAGAACATGCACAAGGACATCTGCTTATAGCAGGTGTTCAATGCGAACGGCCCAGCGTACTTGCGCAGCAAGTCCAGAATTGGCTTGAAGAGGCTGTCCAGTTGGGTCGGATGTTGTTTCCTGGATGCCTGCGCAACTAATTGTGAGCGAGGAAAAATATGGACAGAAATAAAGTACATCTCGAACACGGATATGCTCATCCGCCTGCTGCTCAAGGGTCCGCTCGTTCAGCGCGTTGAAAACCTGGAAGAGAGTTTTCTTGGGACCGCTGATAGCCTTGGTGATCCTGTTTTCGACCTCCACCCGCCCGTTCGTCCAAATTCCCGCTGTGAAAAGTACGCTGATCCATGCCCAGGCCCAGCGATCACGGACCAAGTACAATTCCTGGAGGTAGGATCGAGCGGCCGGATATTTTCCAACAAGTATATCCCACTTCGCGTCAAAGTCTTCTGGGGAGACAGCACGGTAACATCCCCAGAAATCACGCAGGAAGTTTTGCCATTCTCCAGCTAGGCTTCGCGCAAGGTTGGTGTCGATGTTGTCAACCAGATGGGACAAGCAATACAAATGGAGGGAGAAGACGAGAACTTCTGCCACGCCTCCTATGAGAGCACCGGAGCGGTCGGAAATGAAGACGTCAGGGTGGACATCGGCAGCGGCCCGGAGATGACAACGAAGGATCCAGGCGTGTGTCTCAATGTCTTCTTTCTTCTGAAATGCGTACCAGGCATTACGAGAGCGGCCGTGTAAGTCAATAACAATGCCGATAGATAAGGGATACTGCTTGTTGTTGCGGTTGTAGGAGTTGTCGTTAATGAGGATGTCAGCATAGCTTCGGGTGAGCTGACCCTGCGCCGGGGATTGCCACCAGATAGTGACGAGAACATTCTGAGTGTCCAACTGCACAGAGTAATTCCACCCTGGCTCCGTGCCGTTGCGCTGCTCAAGAGAGGCAAGGATGGCTGCAAATCACCGCCCAACGCATCAATCTCTTCGTGCGCCTCCCTCCGAGCTTGGTTCCGCATGTTGGTAATCTGTCTAGGCTCGAGATTATCATCGGGAAATTGCGATTGGAGGACGGCCTTCAGCTGAGTGCGGGAGAAGGTATCTGCAAAGCGATCAACGACAGCACGCTGCTCTATAGTGGGTGGTCGCTGCACTCGGCCGCCCAGAGGAACATGCGGTGCATGATTGTGGCCTGCGTCAACTAGGCTGATTCTCCACGGTCCGTTCGCGCCCCCGACTCGCACGAGGTTAATGTGGGCATCACAGTTCGTTCTGCCCGACTTTCCCCGACGATAGTCGGAGGGATCAATGTCAGCGAGGTGGGTCTCGACCGGTGTGCGATACCGGTTGCAGCGCAACATACGCTTCTTCAGCACACCACTGTCGTCCTTGGTGGACTGCCCAAAAATCCACTTGTGCCCCAGCGCCTCCTGTGCTGTGTAGACGGCTTTGACACCGGCCTCAAGAGAGTCGTAAATGTTGCCGACTTTGATGGGTCCGAAGGCAAGCACCACATCGCGCTCCTGTTTGGATTGAGCGGCGCCCAGGCTAGTAGCGATGGGTTCTACTTTTACTTTCGTCCGCAGTGGAGAGACAAGGTCAATCACAATAGTTCGACCTTCGGAGGAGCGCCTTTGCGTTTGATGCTAGGGCGGAATGGGCTCAAATTGAGCTCGTTGATCTCCTGCTTGGTGGCGAGACGAGGCGGTGTGCGAAGATCAACCAGCTCTGGGCTACACAAGTCAACAACCTCGTCTTTTATGCGGCGTGGTGGCGTTTTAGGTGTGACTGGAATGGAGTCAGAATGAGATTGACGAGCATAACAGCTGTCAGCCGTACCTGGAGCGGGGCCTCCGGGAGAGTCGTCAAAAATTATAGCAGTGGGAGCTTTCGGGGTAGAAGGTGGGGTATCCGAGACATCAATGATTGCAGACACGGTAAGCGGTGAATTAGACTTGTTTGTGGCAGCGGCAGCGCCAAACTTAAAGGACTTGTTGAAAGCAGACGGGTGGAGATTTAAAGCCGAGAGTGGGAGATCGGTGGGACGGGAGGTGCCGACCCTTTAAGGGCATCTAACGAAGACATCCCAACAGTTGGTGCAGTAGGGACTGTCGGGGTCGCCTCCGGCCGATTCTTGCTATGCGGGTGTTGCACGGGAAGGATCGTAAGCTCTATCTTGGGCTGATCGTGAATAACAGCCTCGAACTCGAAGATCGGATGCTCGAACTATGATCAGGTGAGTATGATTGCAAGACTCATGATATGGGTGAGGTGACGCACATTCATGGAGAGCTGATAGAGATTAAAATCCCGGTATCCGATAGCAATGTCAGGCGCTGTGAAACCCGAGACCTCGCCATTATCGACGAGGGTACACAGCTGAACCCAGTCTTTGAACGGCTACAAAACAGAGAATTGAGTTGTAGAGTAATAGCGTGGAGAATGCGAAGACTTGCAGTCGTTCTGCGTCGCGCAATAAGATGATAGAGAAGGAGTTCCCGTAAAAATACGTCTCGGAACTCTGTTGACTTCGCTGCAAGCCAGCGAGGAGTGGAGAGACCAATACGAGTTTCGACAAAGTTCATAGCAGCGATTCCGCAGCTGCCACCGCCGGCCAATGCGGACTGTCTGGCGATAAGACCTGGCTTGATATAGGCCTGCTCGGCTGGTGGTGCAAAGCTTCCGAGCCCTGCGAACGCCCAACGCAGGATGGGGAGAATATCCCTCGCAGCAGGAAGGTGGAGAGAATCACCATTCTCCAAGTCAGCCATGGTGAACTTGTAAACTGCTGCATAATGGGACGAGGTCCACGACAGAAAGCCTAGCATTTTGACTGTGCCGCTGCGGATACGCCCGCGGAGGCGGACAAGCTGTGGGCTGTAGACTCTGTGGGGCTGAGCAACAAGTTTGCGGCAATCGTTGATGAAGGCCGTTGGAAGAAATACAAATGAGGGCTCTTCACCAAGGTTGTCAGCCGCGCGCCGAAAGTAAATCAATTCGGCTCGAGCATTGAGGACATCCTCCATGGCCCAGCGCTCGTCCAGCAGGCAGCCCAGGGAGTAAATGGGGGTCTGAGTAACAAGAAAGCCAGCAAGAGGCTCGGAAAAACGGTTAAGCTTCAGATCCTGAATAAGATCAGGGAGGAGGAGTGAGGCGGACTCCACACGAGCCAAGAGCGTTGAGGCGGCATGGAGATTATAGATGTGGTTGTTCACTCCGATGATAAGCCGGATCTACAAGAAGGTGTAAGGTCTTGGTGTGTATATTTCAATGAAACACATACTTTGGACAGGTGGTATCGCACAATCTTCTCACCGATTTGGAGGCATATTGAGCGAGCACCTTCTGCAACATAGGCTTTTTCCACGGCCTGTGTGATGGGCAACATATCATCCAGACATGGAATCTCCTCGTCTGAGGCCACAATTATTTCGGAGATAGTGGTTGGAAGCGCCGGAGTGAAGAGCCATTTTTTGACTGTGTCTTTTGGCAGGATCGAAGGGAGGAAGTTGTTTGTAACGAGGTGGGATGCATCGGCAAGTGTTATATGCTGAAAAAATTCTGCAGAGAACCGTGTCTGAGGGTGAGGAGCAGAGTATGCAGAGAACGACATGGAGGGTGAAGACAAGATGCGACGAGGGGAAATTGAAATTTTCGTCTCCCATTAATCACCGGTGAATGGCGGTGATTTTGAAATACCAATTACAATGTTTATAGGGCAACCCAGCCAGTATCCAAGACATGAGGAACATATACTCATTTCAATAGGTGCCATTGGAAGAGTGGCTGAAATGCAGCATGGGTTGGTGGATACACGAGGTGCAAGGAATAGAGAGGGATCATCGATCACCGCTCTGATCTACATTGGGATGGTCTGATGCGATGGCTGATTGCGTTGATCGCAGGCACCGGTCCGGACGCTGAGATCACGGGGGGTTGCCAGATAGACTTTTTCTATTTGGCAACGGGGGTACTGTGGCAACGGGGGTTGCCAAATAGAATTATCCGATATCGGGAGCACAATGGTGAGCTCACCATCCGCACACATTCCATCCGGCTCAGTCCATATCTCGTAGAGTGGGCATCCGAGCTCTCGGGCGACGTCCTGGCTGTCAGGATCAAACCCATTGGCTTGATGGAATTGACGGGTCCCGATGTAAACACTCTCATCCCATGACCGTCCCCCGACCCTCATTTCAATGCTGAGTATGGGAAATCCGAGTTGCTCCGCCTCCTCCATACTTAAATGTTCAGCACCGGATGGATCGAGGGACCAATATGCCAGGCATTCCGGAAGTCGAAAACATGAAGGGATATCCGCCTGCATGTCGCCCAAGGGACATAGAAATAGATATCCCGGGGGGATGCTATTCCCATTGTCGGATATCTTGAGTTCATATGTAATCCGGTCGATCAAAACTAGTAGCAGCAGCAGTCAGGGTCAGGGTACCAATTTGAAGGTGGACATACTATAATCATTGTGGTTGGAAGCTATACCGAGACGATGGAAAACATGATTGGCTTGAGTGAGCCATCTTGCTGCCCCAAAGCTGTGAGTTGTGTGAGAAAATTTATAACCATCTGATATCCCGGAGGAGTCCACACTTCCCATCGTACGCATAATCAGAGCAATATGAGACAAAGAAAAGGGACATACCAAGTCCATCCACTCTCTAGACTCGTCAGGGATGCTCCCATGGACACATACCAACCCCAATCGATAATGTCCAAATCTGGGATGCACACAATCTCGTTGGAGTGGTTGATGTCGGAGCCCGGGGGGCTGGAGATGATGGCCCCTAGCTGCACCGACATATTAGTGGAAATTGAGAGCTGGTGATAGTGTCCAAAATAACAGTCGCAAATGGCATAATAACGGTCCAGCGAGAGTGAATCCACAATGTTTGGGTCATCGGGTGGTTCAAGAATGGATCGGGTGGACAAGGGGGTTGCATCCCAAAATAAAGACACAAGACCAAGCCCGCTATCCTCACTGGCTGTGGAATCGACACAGAGACGGCCGGTTGAAGGCCGTATCCACATCGTATAGTCCAGTGGGTGCTGGAGATATGTAGTGAGACACACGGTGGAAGATTGTTGAGCTGAGAAATTTACCAGAGAGTATCCCAATACAGATCGACTACATGTATATTTCATAGCTTCCTACCCAGTCGTCCGTTGGTTAACTCCGGTTTAACATAGATTCAGACTGCCCGTACATGGAATTCAGCAACCTGTGGAAAGTTACATGATCATATCGAGCAGATAGGAGGATGACGTACGAGAAAACTCCAGAGATGTACCATCCGCAAATGAGAGCCACTGTACTTCTTGAACAGTTGTTGCGCTGGGAATAATTCTGAGGCAACATTGCGATCAGGATGTATGGTTTGATAAGAAATCCAATGCGAACCCTCGCTGAAAATTGCAGCGTGCATCCCACATGCACTGGCCAACCCAAACAGCCGCATCAAATTCGGATGACTGCACTGTTGCGTTAAGATGGCGATTTTTTTTAACAAACAGGAAGGTGGGCTCACCGAAGGCCCGAATACTGGACAATATCCTCCCGCCATTCCTGTGACCCAGAGAAGGTGTGTACAGTTCCAAGGAATAAAGATGTCACAACATACCTCTTCCGCATTGACCCCTTGATACAATGCCACGGTCATATCCGACGCAGATCCGTGAATGCGCGCAGAATACATGCGCCGTGCGGAGCTCCGTTCGTGGTGGCGGTACACTTCGTCAGATTTTACCAGCCGTATCTCATTGCGAAGGTCTAGATCCCCTATCGGGAACCTGCGAAAATCTGCCCGTTGCGCATCAGTTAGATGTGGGACCTGGTATCTGCTCACCGTAGGGAAGATCGGGGGCCGCCTGAGTGATGTTGGTGAAATGTCCCCCAGCGACGACGAAATTCTGGGCATGGGAGAAAAAGGCGCCCGTGGGCCTAGAGTGTAGTGAGCTCCGATTAGACGAGAAGAGGCTAGGGGCACAAACCGATCGCGCTGTTCGTCCGCCATCTGCGGGGAGTGGAGCTCAGCTTCAATATGCCTCTCATCGCCCATGGGTGGTGGAAGAGGGAGAGATGTTAAGCGCCGCCGTCCGGGCTATGTATATGTCATGTATCCGATCGTGTTCTAAAAACTCCACCCCAGGCTGTTTGGATGGCTGTGATTTGGAATACAACCTGCACTGCCTGCGAAGCACCCCACGGAAGATTCCACAGCCAGTCCACAGCTGCAGGAGTTATTATTGTCATTGATTAATGCATGATGTATCCGACATTTTGTCCGTCCCCCTATTATTCAGATGCCCTCCCTATCTTTTGACTATTTTCATTGGAATGAGCCCCAAGAAAAATAGAACAACTCAAAATCCATCGGGAAAATATGTCCATTCAAAAAACTACCGCGACGCCTCGGATAATATTCCTCGAAGACGACGGAGAATTTAAATTTAAATTTAATTCTGACAAATAACGGTCGCGCAAAGCGGGCAATCGCTCCCAGCAGAGCGAGTCTGAGGGAGAAAAGGTCGAAGTGGAAGGAACTCATGGCCAAATGGAAATTCATTCAGGTCCGGATGTGGTTAGTTCGTGGTCTTACAAGCGGATGCAGCCTGCCCACCCTGGAGCAAAATTCTGGTGTTAAGTGTTAACATTGGGCCGCTATAACCTAACCTGTTTGAAGTTCGTAAACTACAGGATCACAGCAGACCGCACCTGCTAACGCCGCGTCAAGACCCGGCCCCATCCGAATATCCGAATACCGCCCGCAAAAAATCGAACGGGGTAGTCAACTCGAACCCGCACGGCACGCGCACCGAACAGCGCGTCGGGTGCGCCGATCCAAGGGGTGCTCGCCCCGCGAAACTCGGGTCGCGGAAGGAGTACGTATGTCGTGTTTCACCGCATGGTACATGAAGCGCGGGGTATACAAACATGGAGGAACAGCACGAATGAATCGGGAGACAGGATGTCATTAACGGATAAGGTGGAAAGGTAGCTATACGAAAGAAACCTAGACACATCAATAAGAAAGCGCGAGGAAGACGGCCAGAACGGGCACGGACGCACGTAAACACCCACGCCGGACGAGTTCGAGCGGCGTGCTTCGAGCCTGGAGTACGTAGGGAGCGAGGGGGAACGGACGCAATACAGGAATGGCCTGTGGCAGAAGAGATGGGAGGGCCAGAAGAACACGAATTAAATTGAGCGCGGGAGAGAAAAGGTAGAGGCATCCGCATATAACCCTGCTCCAACGCGTACACCGGGACACCGCACAAAGGAGCGCATTGTGCATGCCTCCGCCCACGCGCGTAACGGGTTCGACGGACCCGAATAGCCCGCGCCACAGGATCGGCATCATCCGCATACGATGACGGGCGCCGCACGCAGCGCGAAGGAGCGACGTAAAAGACCTGCTCGAGTACACCGCGGCGCTCGCGAGGTGCAAACGTCAGCGAGCACAACACGATATAGGAGCGAGGCGTGAAGCGCGACAGCAGGCTCGACGGCGCTGTGGGGACGTCCGCCTCATCCGCGGCGCGACGTCGCAGTGTCGACCTCCGAGGCCGGGCGCATGCACGCACATGAACAGAATCTTCCCCGAAAAGCAAGAAGCAGAACAACGATGTCTGAGCCGAATGCTCTGCATCAACCTGTAGGTCATACGCTGCGAAAAGACGGGGTCCGCCAGTGCGCATTAACATTATCACTGAGTTAATGAGTTGAAGGGCATGTGGAAGCGGGAGGCGGAGGGGGAGTGTAAGAGGCACGGACGGCCACATGCGCTGAGCGTATCCTCGCGGGATCTCTGGATTGCAGGATTGCAAGATCGCACGACATGCGTTTCTCGTATACGCCTATGCTGGATCTCCACGCTGCACAAGCGACATAAATCGGGCATGAGCAAACGGCGCACGCCAGGAGTCGCGGCTACACGGCGCGGCTACACGGCGCGGGGTCGCGCAGAGAGCCCGAGTGAGCTCAAAACAAACTTGGTGGCACGGGAGGAGCTGCGGCGGGGCGAAGATGCTCCGCAGGGCACCCGCCTGCGCAAGAACAGCCGGAGGTACATAGAAACACACAACTCACCCCAAGAAACGCGCAATAAATGGCAGCGCACCACCGCACATCCCTGCTCTCGATCTTGCCTACCGAGTCCGTCGTCATCCACAACGGGTTGCGAAATCTGGAAAGGCGTAGTGAGCTTGCATGAGGGGAGGATGAAGAGTAGATGAGAGGCAGGGCTTAAATGTACAGCCATTCAGTAAGGGAGGCGACGCGAGGCGGAGGCTTCGGGGCGGAGAAAGAACGAGGGTAGGCGGATGCGGGGGGGCAGAGCGCACGGGGGAGGGAGGAACACACGTCGGCTGAGGCGCTACCAGACGGCCGCAGGGCCCAGGCTCAGCCCGACGGACGAGGACGTCCGGAGCTGCAAGTGGACGGACAAGGGGGGCACAGCGGGGGACACGGCAGGTAGGGTGTAGCGATAACACGATGACTGGCGTGCGGAGGAAGGGGGCGGCAGGCTGATGGCATCTGTCGGCGACTTGATCGCGATTCGATGCCGCCTTGATCCCGCCGCTTATTCTAACACACAACGTCGAATGCCGCGCGCCCTAAGCCGGATCCGCCGCATCCTATTCGGACCCCACTGTAATCCGCCTTACGCTGCTATGCCTCCGACGACCTGCCCCTGTTCTGGTGCTCACTGCTCACTGCTCTCCACTGCGTCTCTCTCTGGTATATTCCCCGCCGGATCATGCTGCTCTTAGTTCCAAACTTCCAATCCGTTCGCCTTAAGCCGGAGTTGGAGACGCCTCGGGGTCTCTGGGCCGGAGATGAGCCAACGGGGCTCGCAGCGGGATGGGAGTCGAAGCAGAAAACCCAGATGATGACAATCCTACGACAGGCAAACCTAATACAACCATTCCGGCTAACTACCGCCAGGCACACCACAGAGTCTCCCGCGGATTCTGTGCAGCTTTACTTGCCTCGATTGTGTCAAGCGACCGGAAACGCTGGGGCCCTCTTAGGACATATTACGGTGGCAACCACATCAAAACCACCCTCCAAGCTTTGCTATCTTCGGACCGCTCGAAATCATGTAACAATACATATCAGAGCCCTCGAACCGCAAAGTGCCCACCACCCCCGAACCGGGCGATGGCTGTATTCGCATCCACTGCACACCCATAATGCGTACTCCCTCTACACCCGGGAATCCTCCTACCAAGCACCTGCCGAGCGCTGGATCAGTTAACAACGAGAGGGCTGCTCCGACATTAATATTCAGTTAACACACCCGTGTATTTATTTGAATCAAGCTCGATGGCCGCCTGCGCTCACTCCTCAATCATGCTTATATCCATCCCGATACACTGCGCGTCACTCTGGGTCTCTGTGCACTTCATTCCATCCCAAATTCATTCGGTCTTTGTCTTTCTTTTATTGTGGAGAGCGCGGCCATTCCTGCTGCTCGTTCAACGGGTGGGAGACTTTTGTGGAGGACATTCCAAGGACCACATCGAGTTCGCCCATTTTCGTTCGTTTCCTACACTTGTATGTATTGAACGCTCCGTACGCAGTTCATGCAAGTGCGAGCGAGCTTGCGTCGATGCGCCTGTCCACTGGGGCTGTTGGATCTTCCCTCTGCTTTCTTCTTTCTATTCCTTCCTTCGATCCCTCCTTTCTCATCCCTTTATTTGGGCTTCATCCCTTCTTCCTCGCCCTAGGGCCTTACTGGTCCCTTCCTATCCATTCATTCACTCCTTTTCTGCAATTTTCTGTACCCCGCGCTTCACGTTTCCTTGACTGCATACATATTCCGGGTGCGCCCCTAGTTTTGCGGTTTCGACCAGCGTATCCGCCGCGCTGTTCAATGCGGGCGCCGCCGGTTCGCGTTGACTCCCGTTCGATTTTCCGCGGCCGATATTCGGATGGGGCGTGCTGTTCGGATTAGGCCGGGCATCGCAAACGCTGACCCGAATGAGGTCCAGGCGCGATTCGCTATGATTCAGGTCCGCTGTAACAGGCTGTAGTGTAGGCTATAGCAGCCCAATGTTCACGCGTTGCGAGGTTGAACCGACGACGGGACAAACAACCCAGCCTTGTTCTCTGGGTTTATGCCTCTCAAGAATTCAACTTCCATCTGACCAGAAGATTCAGTCCCTCAGTATGATTAATTCTCCGCTCCATTGTACCGGACCGAATCCAAACAATCAGCACTTCGTGACTGCCACCGACAATGCAGGCGGAGGACGGCTCGAATATGGCTCGATGGCGCAGGAAAATGTGGTAATTGGTGTTCATGACAATGATTGTCTCCTAATTTAACGCCCGATCCCTACGATTCCCGACGACAGCGATCACTACTTACATCCCGGGGCACCCGATCCACACAGAGCGAATCGCGGTGTGGCCTTGGTCCCAGCACGCAGGCCCGAAGCCCTGGCCGACCTGGGAGGATGCACCGCAGTTGTCCTCGTTGTGAACGGAAACGCGGATGTCCGACGCAATGCCAGTGACCAGGACAGAGGCGAAGTCTAGTATCGAGTCAGCAACCGCTGTATCCTGGGTCGACAATAAATGCATACCGCCGGGGGGGTCAGCGCAGAAGTCGCAGCTGCCTTCGAAGGTCTGCTGGGCGCTCGACGGGCAGTTGAGGCTCGTTGAGAACGCGACGACGGCCTGGGCGGCGACGCTCCGCATGGTGGCAGCCATGGCGAGAGCGGTGAAAAAGGTAGAGAAGTGCACTATGGGAGATGTCAACATCGGGTCTGTTTGAGTGGTGTGGTGGGTGCTCACTATTGGCTGGTTGAGTTGTGGAGAATATCCTGAGGAAGTGGGGGAGAGCTCAGGGCTGCTTTTATACAATTTCTGACTGCTTTCGCGCGCGGGCCTCGTTCCCCGTGAATCAGAGCCGTGAGAGCCGTGACCTGAGATTAATTCCCAACTGGGTTTGGTCATATTTTTCGCTACACAATAGCCCTTCAGCGCTTCAGCACGAATGCCAGCCGGGGATCGGCATCTGCTGGAGGCGGCCCATCCCGCGTTATGGCACGGGTATATTTGTGCCCTGAAATAGAGTCGCGGGGTTTGGGCCGGTTGGGCTTGTAAACCCGCCACTACCCACCCCGGGACCCATGTCTTATCCGCAATTTGCCAATTTCAGATCAAATCGAGAGTTATACTTGTCTGCAGGCCGCCGATTCAACCAAGCCACTATTTCCTCCGGTCAGTTCATCGAGTGAAATATATGCGGCCCCATCAACTGAGTCAATCATGTGTCTGAATCGATACAATTGGAGGAGCGGCAAGGCGATGAGTACCATCCATCGAAGTTGAAAACTGAACAGAGAGTTCGTACAGCGAACTACTCACCCGGTGACAGGAAATTGTCGCACGCAAATCCCAGTGCCGCGTTGAGCGACGCGATATACTCGGGCGCGAAAGGTACGTCGTACGCTCCCCCATCACCCCTTCTGAATCCAGCGATGGTTGTTACTACACGAGGAACTCCTCCATATCAACTGCTAAACATCAATTGTGTCACCGCGCAGGGAAGAACGGGCGTCTGCAGGCATCTGCCGCCCACGCTTTGCCGGTGCCAATGGGGATGCTTTAGTGTCTTCGATTCCGTATTTGTATATGTACGTTTTGTATATATCCCTAAGCGCTTTCTAGCTCCATTCACCTGCTTACCCCGCATCAATAATTCCACGATGTGCGGTGGACGCCGCTCTCCCATGAAACTAGTTCCTATTTCCCTGCCGCGCACACCGTGCGGCGCGGCGCGAGCCCACAGGAATACGGGTGATACGGACGTTGTGTATCAAGAATGCAGGCGATCTTTATCGCCGGGTGCAGCAAATATTCGCACTGCGTGTGCAGGTTCTGCTAACCCTCCAAGAATTCAACAGCGGCGGGACATGTAATCTGTACTCAGATAGTGTTGGTAGAAACTGCGCCCGCATCGTTCGAATATAAACGTACTACAGCTAAGCCGCGTGCGGTGCCTGCTCGTCCCGCGGAAAACTCTGAGTCTCACCGCGGCTGCGACAGTGCGAGCTGTATAATTCACCCCCATTTGAAATATAGAGGCGAACAGCCGCGTCACATGGACCAACAGTTGATTATATATTAAAAGCGACAATCACGGAACATCAACCATCGCATTCCCAGCTTTCCGTCTTTCCGTCTATCGAATTCAGTTTTCCGCAGTTGCGAGAGCACCTCAATTCCGAATCGCGAAAATCCCTACTCCGGAACTCAATGCTCCTGACACACGCTGTCCTGTCGCCTCGACCTAGATCACCAAATTCTATATAAATAGACGTGTCTCGTCACGTATAGACTCGGCTGCCCGGCGCCTCGACGGGCCTAGATTTCCGCGGTGCTAACTGCAGGCTGAACGCAGTGTTTCATGGCGAAAAAAACATTTAGCTCTGCTCCAAAGAATGCATGCCTCGATTGTATAGCGGGAAACAGAGACTGCATTACGCCTGGTAAAAAAATAAACGGATGTATGGCACATATACTGTTCGAAAATAAAAACAACAATGGCCCAGCTGTTTCCGTTTTTTGCAACAATGAATCTCGGTTTTGGGAGAAAAATTTCACAGAATCGAACCCATAGATGATGTTCTGCTCAAGAAAACAGCGATGTGCGGGACTCAACAGAAAATACGCAACGGACCGGCTGGTTTCGTCGGCTCATGGCTGATCTCCGTCAATGATCTGAAGTGTGACGGGCATCCTTCGGCTTGAACTCACACGGCAAATTGGGTGGTTTCGGGGGGCCCTGAACGTTCCCGAAATCATCAGTTCAAGGACCAATTACAGGAGTCCTGAAAACACACCTGAAATGTTAAATTTCTGCGCGCCCAAAGCTGCAGCCGAAACTGCCCGATTCGGGTATGTTTGCGGCACCTCTGATTTGTTTAGTTTCGGATGCAGTTTCGGCCCGCCTGAAGCTGCTCCTGAAACTAATAGTTTCAGGAGCACTGTCAGCATGCCCAAAACTTATTGTTTCGGCAGCCCCAGAGCCGCCGCCGAGAATAATAAGTTTGGGTATGGGTTTCCGGCGTGCCGAAACTGATTCCAGGCCGGCCGAGACCGCTCTAGATCTAGTTTTTGTGGCACCGAATCGGGTGCCGAAACTTATTGTTTCGGGAGCCGGCACCGAGCTTGCCGAAACAATAGGTTGAGGGCAGGCTGAAGCTGCTCCTGAAACTAATAGTTTCAGGAGCAGCTTCAGGTAGTCCTTAACCACATCCGAAACCGAAAAATTCAGACGCGCCGAAAACACACCCCAATCGGGTAGTTTCGGCTTTAGCTTCAGGTATGCAAGAACTTTGCATTTCAGGTACGTTTTCGGTTCCACCTATTCTGGTCCCGAAACTAATCATTTCGGGAACGTTTCAGGGTGCCCCGAAACCTCTAAATTTGTTGTGTGACTGACACCGGGGGCAAAGGCCAAGGCACCTGAAAAACAGGTGCCTTGACAAGAGTTGCTACGCACCTGTTCAGCGAATCCTTTGAGGATGCCAAACACGTCTTTGTAAAATAGTCCTTTGTAGATAGAAAGGAAATTAATTAATTTTATGTACATTTGACTCAGATTAAGGAAATTTGCCACGTGCGGCATGTAAAATAGTGCAGGATCTACAGTGCAGCCGCAGATGGCGCTGCCTCCATGCCCAGAAACGGCATGATGGGGCCGTGGGGTCCCTTGTGACCGGTCGCGCCCCCGTGATGAGTCGGAACCAGACTGGCTCGAAGCTCGAGCCAGCCCGGTTTGAAGCCTTCACGACGGGCTCATTCATCACGCCCGCTGCCGGCGTCACGCAACTGCTCGCCCGGCCCAGATCCCCGACACTGGGCTCATTCGTCACGCCCGCCACCGGCGTAACGCAGCCGCTCGCCCTGCGCCGACCCCCCGCCCCGAGCTCGTGCATCACGCCTGCCACCGGTGTCACGCAGCTGCTCGCCCCGTCCCGATCCCACGCACCGCCGGTAAAGCGCGGGGGGTCGGGGCAGGGCAAGCAGCTGCATTACGCCGGTGGCGGGCGTGACGAATGAGCCCGGTGTCGGGGATCTGGGCCGGGCGAGCAGTTGCATGGAGCCGGCAGCAGGCGTGATGAACGAGCCCGTCGCGAAGGGCTTCAAGGTATTTCATTGACGCCACATAGACAGCTTTACCGAGTGCCGTACAACTATCTGCCGTGAGATCAGGAAGCGGGAGGAGTTCTACAGGAAAGGGAAGGTTTTGCAGTGCATAGGACAGATTCATCCAGCATCCTTGCTTGCCCTTCAGGAATAGGTCATACAAATCATAGAGTGCAGCCCGAGCATAGTGAGTTTCAGCCAATTTAACAAGATATCCTAGGTAGCGCAGAGCGAGAATCAGGCGCCGGTAGCGTAGAGGAGTAAGCCCAAGTTCCGTGAACAGCGGTGCACGCATAGAGAACTGCCCAAGACCAAGTAACCGCCGAAGAAACATATTTTGCACCTTCTCCAGGAGAGCGAGTGCTGTCTCATCGACATCGATGATAACATCTGTGCCACTCACGAGATGAGGGTCAACACATGCGGTATATAGCAGCCGGCCTTCTTTGGGAGGGAGGTCACGAACAAAGGCTTCAACACCCAGTACTGTGTGTCTCGTTTTGCGTGCCGTGGAAGCCTTAGCAGAATAATGAGAGGCAAATATATTGCGATGCGTGGACTGGAAAGTAAGGCCAACATAGCAGAAGCACTCAGTATAGCCCACCGCCTGCCGATTAATGGTAAAGATAGGGAGTTCACGAGGAATAGAGCCGAAGATCATGATCCAAGATTTTTTAGTGTTCACTTCCAACAAATTATTGCCGCACCAGCGCGCAAATGTGGTAAGATGCCGTTGCAAACCATCCGCTGAGTGCGAGACAATAGCCATGTCATCTGCATGTTCCAAGTGGGACATGACAATATTCAGCAGGAGGACATCATCCAGGTGTGTTTCTATTCAACCTGTGTATACTTCAACGAGAACACCTGTATAATATCTGTGAAACATCTGTGTGTTTCTTCGGTGAAATCAGGAATAATATTGTCCCAGTATTACCCCCATATTATCCAGTCTCATATGTTGTAAAGCACAAACTCATTTTCGCTGTTGCCATCAGCACCCTAGATATTCCATGGTCGTGAATCAGAAGTCCAGGATATTTTGGAATGCACCATCCCAAAATTTCAGCCCAATACGAATACTGTTTCTTCGTGCCGTGTGACTCAGCTACCACGAGCATTAAACTCGCAGCCCAGCACATCAGATTGAAACTGGAGGGTGATCTTAGAAATCAGTTGTCCTGTATTTTTCGGAGAAACCGGGTCTAGATAACTTAGAAACATCATAGGAGTCAATCGGTACTCGCCACTCGCGTAACTTGGATCAGACCCATCGTGTGCACGAATACGGAGAACTTCAGCTCTCATCACAATCAGAATGAACGTTTAACAGCGAATAGAATGCATTGGTCGTATTTGAGCATTGACTGCGTACATATACACTGGGCCAACTAAGAGACGATACCAACGAATAATGCTGTAGTGTTTTTTAGAAGAGACTACGGGACATCCTAGTATGGAACCTCAGTTGCGCGCTTGGGGATGGGGAACCATGGTGGCGCGGTCGAGGAACACCAAGCGTGCGGCGAGGTCGGGGACTGCGCGCTTGACGGCGCCCTCGGGAACCGGGCCCTGGATGGCGCGGTCGGGAACCGCACGCTTGATGGCGAGGTCAGGGACCACGCGCTTGATGGCGAGGTCGGGGAGCGCGCGCTTGATAACGCCCTCGGGAACCGGGCCCTGGGTGGCGCGGTCGGGGACCGCACGCTTGATGGCCAGGTCAGAGAGCGCGCGCTTGATGACGCGGTCGGGGACCGGACCCTGGGTGGCGCGGTCGGGGACCGCACGCTTGATGGCGAGGTCAGGAACTGCGCGCTTGATGGCGGAGTCGGGTACCGGGCCCTGGGTGGCGTGGTCGGGGACCGCACGCTTGATGGCGACGTCAGGGACGGCGCGCTTGATGGCGAGGTCGGGGAGCGCACGCTTGATGGCGCCCTCGGGAACCGGGCCCTGGGTGGCGCGGTCGGGGACCACACGCTCGATGGGAGGGTAGTTCTCGACCTCGCCGGCGCGCTGCGAGTTTTCTGTCAGTACTCGTGTAAGATCGCTGTGGGTTGGAACGGGGCGTACGTTCTCCGCGGGTGCGGCGAGTGTGCTGAGGGCGAGCGTAAGGAAGACAAATAAGAGCTTTGTGTTGAACATGTCTGGTGGTTGTCTGATGGGGTTTAGATTTTGTGAAGGGCTAGGGCTGTGGGGGCCAGCTCGCGCCACTTATAAGGAAGCGCGGTTTGCGCGACAGGGAAATAGGAACCAGCTCCATGGGGGAGCGGCATCCACCGCACATCGCGGAATTATTGATACGGGGTAAGCAGGTGAATGGAGCTAGAAAGCGCTTAGGGATATATACAAAACGTACATATACAAATACGGAATCGAAGACACTAAAGCATCCCCATTGGCACCGGCAAAGCGTGGGCGGCAGATGCCTGCAGATGCCCGTTCTTCCCTGCGCGGTGACACAATTGATGTTTAGCAGTTGATATGGAGGAGTTCCTCGTGTAGTAACAACCATGCTGGATTCAGAAGGGGTGATGGGGGAGCGTACGACGTACCTTTCGCGCCCGAGTATATCGCGTCGCTCAACGCGGCACTGGGATTTGCGTGCGACAATTTCCTGTCACCGGGTGAGTAGTTCGCTGTACGAACTCTCTGTTCAGTTTTCAACTTCGATGGATGGTACTCATCGCCTTGCCGCTCCTCCAATTGTATCGATTCAGACACATGATTGACTCAGTTGATGGGCGGGACGGGCCGCATATATTTCACTCGATGAACTGACCGGAGGAAATAGTGGCCTGGTTGAATCGGCGGCCTGCAGACAAGTATAACTCTCGATTTGATCTGAAAGTGGCAAATTGCGGATAAGACATGGGTCCCGGGGTGGGTAGTGGCGGGTTTACAAGCCCAACCGGGCCCAAACCCCGCGACTCTATTTCAGGGCACAATATACCCGTGCCATAACGCGGGATGGGCCACCTCCAGCAGATGCCGATCCCCGGCTGGCATTCGTGCTGAAGCGCTGAAGGGCTATTGTGTAGCGAAAAATATGACCAAACCCAGTTGGGAATTAATCTCAGGTCACGGCTCTCACGGCTCTGATTCACGGGGAACGAGGCCCGCGCGCGAAAGCAGTCAGAAATTGTATAAAAGCAGCCCTGAGCTCTCCCCCACTTCCTCAGGATATTCTCCACAACTCAACCAGCCAATAGTGAGCACCCACCACACCACTCAAACAGACCCGATGTTGACATCTCCCATAATGCACTTCTCTACCTTTTTCACCGCTCTCGCCATGGCTGCCACCATGCGGAGCGTCGCCGCCCAGGCCGTCGTCGCGTTCTCAACGAGCCTCAACTGCCCGTCGAGCGCCCAGCAGACTTCGAAGGCAGCTGCGACTTCTGCGCTGACCCCCCCGGCGGTATGCATTTATTGTCGACCCAGGATACAGCGGTTGCTGACTCGATACTAGACTTCGCCTCTGTCCTGGTCACTGGCATTGCGTCGGACATCCGCGTTTCCGTTCACAATGAGGACAACTGCGGTGCATCCTCCCAGGTCGGCCAGGGCTTCGGGCCTGCGTGCTGGGACCAAGGCCACACCGCGATTCGCTCTGTGTGGATCGGGTGCCCCGGGATGTAAGTAGTGATCGCTGTCGTCGGGAATCGTAGGGATCGGGGCGTTAAATTAGGAGACAATCATTGTCATGAACACCAATTACCACATTTTCCTGCGCCATCGAGCCATATTCGAGCCGTCCTCCGCCTGCATTGTCGGTGGCAGTCACAAAGTGCTGATTGTTTGGATTCGGTCCGGTACAATGGAGCGGAGAATTAATCATACTGAGGGACTGAATCTTCTGGTCAGATGGAAGTTGAATTCTTGAGAGGCGTAAACCCAGAGAACAAAGGCTGGGTTGTTTGTCCCGTCGTCGGTTCAACCTCGCAACGCGTGAACATTGGGCTGCTATAGCCTACACTACAGCCTGTTACAGCGGAACCTGAATCATAGCGAATCGCGCCTGGACCTCATTCGGGTCAGCGTTTGCGATGCCCGGCCTAATCCGAACAGCACGCCCCATCCGAATATCGGCCGCGAAAAATCGAACGGGAGTCAACGCGAACCGGCGGCGCCCGCACCGAGCAGCGCGGCGGATACGCTGATCGAAACTGCGAAAGTAGGGGCGCACCCGGAATATGTATGCAGTCAAGGAAGGACTCAGGGGTAAAGAAACGTGAAGCGCGGAGTTCAGAAATTTGCAGAAAAGGAGTGAATGAATAGATAGGAAGGGACCGGTAAGGGCGAGGAAGAAGGTGAGGAAACACGCGACTCTCACCAGAAGAAAGGTGCATAAGGAGCGGAGAATGGAGAGGAGAGTATAGGGAAGGGTCATCCGCTGGCAGGGATCCCTCTCCAAGTAGACACCAATGAAAGAAAGTCGCGAGCGACGGGGCCTCAGCGCGAAGCGAGCCAGACGCGCAGAACCTCTCCATAACAAGTACGAGGATACGGGCAGCTCAGGCGCGCAGGTCCGTATGCGCGCGAAGCCAACAGGCCCTCGAATACGCGATGGGCGCGCTGCAGAGGAAATACGCAGCAGGACACCTCGCACGTGCCACGTGGGGGCAACTGCGTACCATTGAGCCGACGCGCGGTCGCAGCGTCGCAGCGTCGCAGAAGAGCGTGTCTGCGTGTAAGCCCGCCAGAAGTAGAGCGAGGAAAGCGAGAAGGCGCGGATGGGAATGCTGTACGCAACTGGTGAGCGAGCGAGCGAATTTTGGAGCGGGGCAAGGAGTAAGAGAAATCGGTGAATGCGGACGCACGGCCTGCTGGCTAGCCGTGTACGCTTCAGTGCACAGGGCGCGCGCGATGTTCTGCGGTAATCGAGTCGTGCAGACATCCGCTCGACTGCGACGACGCACAGAGGATGCGGGGTTAATCACACCAAGACCTTGAGGCAGCTCGTGCAGGAGCTGCGCAGTGGGACGATGTTACACCGCGGTAAGCCTCCCACTTCCCAAAAAGATCGATAAAGGAAGGAAGAGGAAGGATTTACCCTCGCAAGCTCGCAACACCGCCGAATACTCCGGCATAATAGCCGACCCAGCTGTCCCCCCGCGGGAAACGCATATGTGGAGGGGGTGATATAGAGTGCGCGTTCGTAAACGTGGAGGGAAGGAAGGGTAGAATGCAGACGTGCGCGAGGGGAAACGGGGGAGAAGAGGAGGGGTGCGAGGAGGTCAGGTGCACCGTCGCAGGGAGTAAAAGGAGGGGGACCTGCATGGGGAGGGCGAAGAGGGCGAGCGCGTGCGTGGGCGAGACGGCGCAGCGGAGCCACAGGCTTAGCCCGAGCTGACCAGCGAGGACACCGTCTTGGGCGACTTTCCCGGCAGAGCTGAGCGGGCGGAGGGAAAAGCAGGTGGTGGCACGAAGTCCAGTCCATTGAGTTCAAGAGCAGTTAGGGGCGCACGCGGCTTCGGGCGTGCGGTGAAGATGAGCGCTGGCGGAGGAGCCGGGGCAAGCCTTGATTCGGTTGATGGGATCACAGCGAGGCGGGGCCGGCTTGATCGCCATCCTTGATCACGGCGCTTCGCGGTTATTGCCGACTCTCGTCTGTCCTTCCATCCGTCCGTCCGGCAAATCGCAACACAACGTACTGTGCGCGCCCAGCTCCGAATCCGTCGCGGTGTATCCGTATCGCATCCGCGGACCGCCGCCGCACCCCCTGGCTCGTAATCCAGTAATCCAACTCCGACGGCGGCGAGCGAACATGCCGTTCCAATGGATCACACGCCCGTGCACTCTGTGCATTCAGGTAACAGGTTCTGAATCTGAACTGAGCTCGATGGTGGATGCATCCCGGGCCCCGACCCACCGCTTGTACGTTTGGCTGAGGCAAAGTTCCGAACCTCCGAACCACACTGTGCCAAGACCCTGCATATTCAATAATTCAAGTGCCCCACTGGTCCGGGACCGGCTCAAAAGCAGACGGTCCGTGCCTGTAGCCATTGTGCTGAGCCTTGGTCTTCTCCACGTCCAATCATTCGGAGTTCCATTTCATCTACATCCCAGGCCTCATTGGAGTCAACAGCAGCATCCGGAGTTCCGTGTACTTCCTACGAATGAGCCGCTGCACACAGGTATGTTGAGTGAATCCCGAAATGCCAATAGAAATGTGCAGATGCCTAAGGAGCCTAAGGAGCCTGACGGCCCCGGTCGCTCTCATCCATGCGTTTCAGGTATCTGAAGTAGAGTCCTGTCCGAGGCATACAGTTCACTTCCATCTGCCGAGATTCCAAAGTAACCTCACACATGCTATGCACCAAACCTTCCGTCCGTCCCACTCCGCAAAATGTCCGTTTGACTCGGGCTCGTGGACCTTCAATATGTTTTGGTGTTCATGACCACTCTGACGATTGTTCGGGGCATCGAACTTACAGAGACAACCCAAATCATGATGCATCTTCGCCACATTAATTTTCTATCCTCAGCCTCTACCTCTGTTCTTGCAGGCACATATCATGTAGGCAAGTTATTCCGCAACTCACCATGTACGGATTTGAGCTCCAAAGTCGCCTTGCAACGGCTCGATTGCGCCGGGTCCACGCCTGCATTTGGGATTGACACGGGTAACCGGCATTTACGCTGCAGGTTGCTTTCTTCTTCGGTCAAGCACAGTCACATTCACCCACATTAGCTCACAATCCCCAGCAACTCCAATACCACGATTCGGGTTCAAAGCGAGACATATATCAGTTCAATGGTGGACGGTCCGTGCCTGCAACCGGTGGGGAAGTTATGTCGAGTGCCACGCAGGAGATGTCCGTTCGACTCGGGCTCTATCTACAGGTCACCTATTTTCTCCTTTTTTTCCTGCAGTATGTTGGAAGTTGTAGTAACCACTAGACTACTCGCACAGTTTTTTTCGTCTCTTTCAGATATTTTTTGGAGATTGCGCACACGAGTATGTAGTCTACAGTCGTGAACCAGGAAGAGCAACACTGTACTTGGACTACTCCCACGGGGATGGTAGAGTCAGAATTTCGTACGAACATACTCCGGGATCCCATCATGCCGTTGGAAACAGATTGGGCAAAACGAGGGGGTGGAAGAAGAGGAATAACAATCACTGCATTCAGGCCCCGGGTAGCCCAGAGACGTGGGAGCGACCTAGCCGAGAGCTAGCCGAAGTGTGCCGGCGAGGCACGTGGAGCCGGCTCGCCACATGTGTGACTCACACCGACAATTATCATATTTAGGGCCCACCCAGGTGCAATTCGAACACCCAAGTGTCGAATTGCACATAGGTGGACCTGAAATTTAATTTACTTCTAGTACTTTTGGTCCCACTGATTTTGTAACCTAATGTAATAGAATAAAATTATGATTTGGCTGCCCTGAAACCCATTTTAAAGCCTACAATTTAGATTACACAAAAGTCCAACTGAAATTGAAAACCAAAATCACACCAACAATTATCATATTTTGGGTGAGCTGAAACTTTATTCGAAACGAGTCCGCAAATTTTCCCAATGGTCCGGGAAATGCCGAATCAATGGGAAATTTCTCGGATTAGTTTCGAATAAAGTTTCAGGTCACCCAAAATATAATAATCATCAGTGTGATTTTCGGTTTTCAATCTCAGTTGGACTTTTGTGTAATCTAAATTGTAGGCTTTCAAATGGGTTTCATGGCAGCCAAATCATAATTTGATTCTATTATTTTAGGTTACAAAATCAGTGGGACCAAAAGTACTAGAAGTAAATTAAATTTCAGGTCCACCTATGTGCAATTCAACATTTGAGTGTTCAAATTGCACCTGGGTGGGCCCTAAATATGATAATTGTCAGTGTGACTAGTTTAGGCGAGGCCGTGGTGATGCACCAAGCTTAAAATAAATATTAAAAACTCGACTGAAAAGGATGCGGGAACTTAGGTCTCGACTTATTTGGGTTGAGATGAGTGCAAGTAACTAAACAGAGCAAGGGATGAGATGGCCTTGCGCGAAGGCGTGGCCTATAAATAAAGGATGCCTATACAGAATGCTACTAATGAAATTGATCATACATCCCAAGTGCACCCAGAGCCAGAATCAGTGCAAACTGCATGCCAAGAATAATTTTCCAGTGAGTGGGCAGCTCAGCCGTTGCTGCGTCATTGGCCAGAGATGCACCTTTCTGGGTAGGTGATAGATCCGGGCCTGAATTGTTGTAATTAATTAATTACTCACAGACTCCTGGATGATTTAGATCTGAACACGCACCAGATTCTCCGTGAATCCCCTCTTGAAGAGGTTCACTGGCTGGGAATTTCTGGATTTCGGATGGCTTGTCCCAGATCTCCTCAACTATGAAACATCAGGATCAAAACATATCGGGAGCACAATATTCATTGTGAGCTCACCATGCGCACACAGTCCATCCGGCTCCTTCAATATCTCATAGAGTGGGTATCCTAACTCTCGAGCGACATCCAGGCTGTCAGGATTAAACCCTTTGGCTTGATGGAACTGACGGATCCCGGTGTAAACACTCTCGTTCCAGGAGTATCCATTGATTTTCATTTCAGCTTTGAATGTAGGGAATCCGAGTTGTTCCGCCTCCTCCATATTGAGGCGCTCAGCGCCGGATGGATCGAGGGACAAATAAGCCGGACAGTCCGGAAGTCGAAAACGTGAAGGAATATCCAGCTGCAGGTCCGCCAAGGGACATAGAAATAGATATCCCGGGGGCATGGTACTGCAACCGTCGGATATCTTTAGTTTATATGTAATCTCGTCCATCACAACTGGTAACAACAGCAGTCAGGATCAGGATACCGATTTAAAGGTGACCATACCATAATCATCATGGTTGGAAGCTATACCGAGACGATGAAAAACATGATTCGCCTGCGCTAGCCATGCTCTGTTTAGTGGGCCTCCATCGGTGGCCCAAATCTGGCGAGAAATATAGCCATTCGAAGCCTCGGAGGAGTCCACACTTCCCATTGTACACATGATCAGAGGAAAATGCGACAGAGAAAAGGGACACACCGAATCCACCCACTATCTAGAGCCGTCAGAGATGCTCCCGTGGACACATACCAACCCCAATCGTGGACGGCCAGATCCAGGCTGCATGCGATCTCGTTGGAGTGGTCGATGTCAGAGCCAGGGGGTCCGGATATGACGGTCCCGAGTTGCACTGATGTATTTATGGATATTGAGAGCTGGTGTTGGTGTCCAAAATACGCATCGCAAGTTTGATGATAACGGTCCAGTGAAAGTGAATCCACAATATTTGAGTCCTCGGGTGGTTCAAGAATCGATCGGGCCAACGAATGTGGTGGGTCCCGAGGTAAATAGTCAAGATAAAGCCCGCTATCCTCACTGGCCATAGGATCAACACAGAGACGACCGGTTGAAGGCCGGATCCACATGGTACACTGCAGTGAGCTCTCGAGATATGTCGTGAGACACAGGGTGGAAGGTGGTTGCGCTGAGCAATTTACCAGAAAGTAGCCCGATACAGATTGACTATATTGGCGGGCTTCCTACACTCGTCCGTTGGTCAAGTCTGGTTGAACATAGATCTGACTACCCGTACATTGAATTCAGTAACCTGTGGAAACTTATAAGACACTACCCAACAGAGAGGAGGATGACATACGAGGAAACTCAAGAGATGGACCGTCCGAAAATGAGACCCACTGTACTTGTCCAACAGTTGTTGCGTGGGGATCAACTCTAATGCAAGATCGCGATTAGGCAGTATGGTTTGCCAAGAAATTCAATGTGAACCCTCGTTGAAAATTGCAGCATGCATCCCACATGCACTGGCCATCCCAAATAGCTGCACCACATTCGGATGGCTGCAATGTCGCCCTCAGGTCACGGGTACGAAAAAAGGGAGAGGTGGGCTCACCGAAGCCGTGAATACCGTGAAATATCCATCCGCCATTCCTGTGGCCAGGGACGGTGCGTACAATTCCAAGGAAGAAACAGGTTAACATACCTCCTCCGCATTGTCGCCCTGATACAATGCCACAGTCATGTCCGATGCAGATCCATGAATGCGCGCAGTATACATGCGCCGTGCGGAGCACCGTTCGTGCTGGCAGTACACTTCACCAGATCTTCCCAACCGTATCTCATGGCGAAGGTCCAGATCCCCCATCGGGAACCTGCGAAAATCTACCCATTGCGCGTCAGTTAGATGCGGGAATCAGCTATCTGCTTACCGGAAGGCAGCTCGGGGGCTGCCTGATTAAAATTGGTGACGCTATTGAAATTTCCCCCGGCGACGACGAAATGCTGCGCCTGGGGAAAAAAGGCGCCCGTGAACCTAGAGCATGGTAAGCTCCGATCAGAGGAGAAGAGGCGGGAGCAGAGACTGATCGCGTTGCTCATCCATCGTCTGCGGGGAGTGAAGTTCACCGTCGATTTGAGCCTCGTTGTCCATGGATGGTGGAAGTCAGAGGGAGAGATGTGAAGCGCTGGCGTCCGGGCTGTGTACATGTCAGGCAAGCATCTGATC
Source organism: Mycena rosella (assembly GCA_029378255.1). Classification (NCBI taxonomy): domain Eukaryota; kingdom Fungi; phylum Basidiomycota; class Agaricomycetes; order Agaricales; family Mycenaceae; genus Mycena; species Mycena rosella. The sequence continues at coordinate 29,274 of JARKIE010000127.1, forward strand.
GTGTTCTAAAACTCCACTCCATGCTGTTAGGACGGCTGTGGTTTGGGAATACAGCCTGGACTGCCTGCGAAGCACCCCAGGGAAGATTCGATTCGACAGCCTGTAGGAACCTCCCCCCAAAATCATGTCTCTCTTAGGAAACTTACATGATCGAGGGCAAGTCCGACTCGATGGCGGACGATTCGCACCTGCAGTGCCTGAAAATGAGGTCGAGTTGGACCGCAAAATCACGTATAATAGAATGTAAGCCCGGGTACATAGTACCCCGATACCAGAGATAGACGGGCCGGAGCACGCCGACCAGCGCGCGAGAACCAGAGCTCATAGACCCTCTATTTAACCGATCGCACCGCCGCCAACCAACCGCGCCCGCAAAAAAATTGAAGTTGAATACATAGCAACGACGACCAGATCCCCATGTAAATTCGTATTCCGATTGCAAGGAAGGACAGATCAAGGATAAGGTATTAATGAACACTGAGAAGCGCGCCCCGGACGAACAACCACCCAGCTCCCAAAGGAGTGAATGGAGAATGAGGAGAGAGCCCTCGAACGAGCACGAGCACAGGGGAATATGAGAGCGCAAGACAAGAGACAAGGCATCGCAGCCCATACAGATCCGGGGAGTATGTGTGGCGCGCTGGGTCTCCTGATAGACAAGTTCCACAGACATGCAATGCGCAGGACCGCCGACCGCACCGAACGAGCGCTCCACACACACGAAACGCATCCGTAGACGAACACCACGGTAACACATCCGAGCACACCACCCCCGCGCCCAAGCTCGCCCACACCGTGCGCCCCCCGAGCCCTGCGCGGACCGCTCCACCGCCCCTGCCCACGCCTCTGAACACCGAGATCCATCCGAAGACCACCCCGCACCGCACACGATGTGCGCCAGCATGCGGATGTGTGTAGGCCCTAGGGGCGCGACGGCATCCGCGGAACATATCCGAACACCGAACACCCGCGCGGCCGCATCCCGTGCGCGAGAACACATTCAGCGCATGCGGAAACGAACGCATTCAGCGCGCCAGGAGGCGTGTGCGTGTCAGGGCATGAGAGCAAAACGAGGCGCCACGCGGCGCAGGCCCGCCACCGACAAATAAAGAGAAATATGCAAGATGCGCGCGGTAGATCGCCTAGCGACGAAGCGGGAACACAGAGGAGGGGGATGCGAGATAACGCATCCTCCTCCCAAAGACGAACCCGAAAAGAGATGAAAATACAGAGAGGCAAGGAACGAAGCGTCCGCTCCGCAAAGAAAAGCAAAGAAAACCCTATAAAAGGAACGAACAAACACCGAAAATTTGAAGAGAGAACCAAAAATCGAAAATTAAAACAGAACAGAACACACCTAACCATCCACAGTGATTAGGAGGTGCAGCACGTACTCCCAGAAGTCGGAGCGGCATTCTCGAGGCCGAACGTGAGGCCCTGGGTGAGCGTCAGCGAACGAACGATGGCAAGTGGGAATGGGAGAGGGGCAATAGAAGAAAGGGAACGATGAGAGTTTGTGCGGCAGAGGAAATGGTAAGCGGCATGTGGAAGCGAGGGAGTACGAACGAGCGGCATATGGAATAGAGGGAACCGGTACACAAAAGCGCACGGGGCAGTATGCGAAGAACAAAGCGCGCGTGATCGCGATGATCGAACCCGAACAGACGGCGGAGCGCCGGAACGCAGGCGTGGACAGGATGCGAACTCGGCCGCGCCACGCCACCCACGTCCACAAGCGGAAACAAGAAGGACTCGCGCGCGATCACGACGACGATCGAACCAGAACGGAAGGAGCAGCACCGCGAGGATGCACGCGAACGCCGAACGCAATGCGCCGAACGCCGAACGCACAACGCAGCACGCAAAAGGCGCGAGGATGTACGCGGAAGGCGAACAGCCGCGGGGTGCGGGGGGACGCGGAACGTAGCACGCAAGAGGGCCCTAACAGAACAGACCCGACGGCGAACAGACGCGAGGTGCGAACTCGGCCGCGCCACCCAGGTGAAGCGAACGGACGCCGAGCAATCCGCCAGCGAAGTGGACGTCTGCAAGCGAGGTCGGACCCAATACGTCTGTTCGCGCGCCGAATACGCAGCGCGCGCGCAGCCGAACCCAGAAAATACGCAACACGGAGATGCACGCAACGCAATAAACCGGAAACAAGATGAAATAAAGCCAAAAAAGCACGCACTAACGCGATCTGGCTGAGGTAGTAGCGGTTCATCGATGCGCTCAGGTGCGTGTACGTAGGCCACCCAGAAAAGGACGTGCGGAACCAGAAGGCGCGCGTGGCGGACATGTTGTACTAGAAAGGGGGAAGGAGTATGGGAAGGAGTAAATGAGATAAGCAGAGGCCTGTGGGCTGAGGAATGCCCACGCAGGAGGCAGGAAGGCAATGCCTGGCAGAAAATAGACGCCACTCGCCACCCGCACGCCCTAAACACGGCCCAATAACACACCGCATACCCCTACTCCCCAAAGCGCAGCAGCGTCCCCTCCTTCGTGATGCCCCATCGCCGCGCAAACGCCGGAAACGCATAGTGCGTGGGCAGCAGGCGTAGCAGCGAGAAGAGCACGACGCTCCACGCGAGCAGCGCGAGGTCGCCGGGGCCCTTGGTGTACAGCTGCGGGCCCGCGCCGGTTAGGATGGGGAAGGGGAAGTACGCGGAGGCAGCGGCGTGCGCGGGCAGGGGCGCGGGGTGCGAGAGAAGGAAGAAGGCGAGGAGCGGGTTGCGTGCAGGGCGCAGGGCAGCGGGAAGGAGCGGGAGGAGGAGCTGCGTGGGAAGGGCGAGCGCGTGTGGGCGAGACGGGCCCAGCGCAGCAGAGGGACACGTCCTCGGGCTGCGGCAAGGGCAGCGTGGGTGGCGTCGGCGACGGCGGCACGAAGGGGCGGCGAGGTGGCCGTCAATATTTCAATAAGGAAAATGGGCGGACTCGATGCGGTCCTTGGGCTTCGGGCGTGCTGTGGAGATCATCGCTGGCGGAGGAGAAGAGACGGGACAAGCCTTGATTTGAGTCGATGGCATCAGTCACAGAAAGGCACACGTTCCGGGGACTGTGTGGGCGGCTTGATCGCGATTTCGATCTGGCCTTGATCCCGCCGCTTCGCTCAGGTTACTAGTATCACCGACAGTCATCTACAGTCACTGCGTCGTGGGACTCATTCTCTGCTTCTTCTTCCGTGCATCCTCCAATTCGATGTGGGCGGCCCACGTCCGGATTCGACGCAGGGCACCCTGTAAGTAATCCGACTGACACCGCACTGGAGTCTCCGACGGCTCACACCGTCCCCTCCGGTGTTCTCCACCATCCGATACAATCTGTATATATGTCCTTTCCTCACACTATTTGACCCTAAACCACCCTAGAATATGAAATACATGTGTTTCCTCACACATGGATGAGACAAAATGGAGGGGAAGACATGGGTTCAAAATATTCAACACATCCTAGAGTTGAACTTGATATCTGTTGGGCCATCTGAGAATGTTGTAGGAAATTTTACACCACATTTTTTCTGTCACGGTGCTCAAATGCTCATAGGATGGCCGTATTAGAGATTCTAGGATGGTTTGGGGATCAAATCCATAGTGTAGAAGATTCTAGAAAAAATCTAGAGAATTTCTAGCACACCCGATCAGGCCCTCAAGATCTTTCAAAATCTTCCAAGATATTGCAAGATGTCACGCAAATCAACATGTGCATGTGCACGGAAATCCTTTTGTCCAGTGAGGTCCTTCATACAATTCAACCCATAACCGCCATCCAATTTATTGACCACTGCCACGAAATTGTTCCGGCAGGTCGTGATCCAGGCCACGGGGTCCAACAACACTCGAGTTTAAATTTCCTGCATTTCCGGATGTTAGGTCCGATTTCCTGTGCCGCCACTTTCTCTCAAGTACTCAACATTTCCAATGCAGGAGACACTCATGGCACGGCCGATTCCGTGTCTGACCAATTCCGCCGTGCACTCTATCTTTCTTCGCCTATGCTTCTGAAGATCACATCGCTCCACCGTCTTCAGATCAAACTTCGACTTCCACACCTGCTGCCCACGAGCATTAACACTGAGGTCATTGAGCCTTCAAAGAGTCTGCGAGTGTGGTTCATTGGTCGTGATTCTGAATTGGTAAACCCCTGATTGTAGCGAAGCTCCAGGGTATGGTTGGGGGTGATGGTTTCCTGAGACCCAAACTCTACCTAGTAACCTAGAGGCATCATTGAAGCTACCTTCGAAAGAGAGAAGGATTACAGTGTTAATGCCGCGAGCCCCGATCGGACTGAGGTTTGCGTCGGAATGCGGCAGCCGGTAGATGCCGGGATCACGCCAATCAGCCATCCGAGTCGGAGCTGGTTGAGTTTCAAATACGCCGGGAGAATGAACAGACATATATTAAAGAGAAAAAGAAGGAAAGGCTATACATACAGTGGCGGCGAAAAATGATGCCCGCAGTCGTTTGGGCTCATTGATGGGTCAAACGACTTCAAATAAAGTCCTAGCATGAACCTTGAGTGATTCCATGAAGATCTGGACGGTTAGAATCATATGTCCCCCACCGTTTCCGCTCGGAATAAAAAGAATGGTGGTTCTCTGAAAAATTGAGTCCGTGGATTCATATGGTATTAGAAAAAGGTGAACATGGGATGAAAGTACTTGAAAAATGGACCTTATTAACACTTTAGTTGATACACGTTCATTAACAATTGAGCTCACAATGCCTGCTGAAAAGAGCTTATTTTGGGCTTTTTTGGCCAATTTTGGTGCATTTTTCACCTATAGTGCCCAACTAACCCCTCGTATTAGAGGTGGAGCTACATTAAGTCTCCCCCTCTAATACGGGGGGTTTTAGGTAGTCCTCCGTGCCCCCGTTAAATCTTGCTAATTAGCTATACAACTACTGCTAAATAGCTCGTTAATTAAGAGCTAAGAGATCTTGCGCTATCGTTACCATCAGATTTGATAGCGCGAGATAACCGCTGATAACGACGCTATCAGCGCGCTGCGATCAGCGTGATCAAAGCCGACAATAGTTCCGCCGCTGCAGCATAAGTCGTCGCCGCCGCGCGCAATAATGAACCGTAAATCAGGAACAGAATGCAGGGTGTGCTGTCATACTATACGAACACATCCTAAACGCTACATACACGGAGGCCCCGTTACTGGCCCCCTATCTCACACTTATCGCAATCTCTGGCACATAAGTCAAGGCATTGCATATACAATTAGGGCACTCGGCGCTACCGAACGAATACCTGCACCTATATAGCCCAACTAAGCCCGTGTATTAGAGGCGGAGTTATAGCAGGTTTCCCCCTCTAATACAGTGGGTTTGGGGTGGTTCTCCGTGACCTGTTGAATCCTGTTAAATAGGGATTTGACTACCAGTAAAGAGAATCTTAACTAGCATTAGAGGAGAGCTAAGAGATCTGGCGCTATCAATTGCCCATCAGATCTGATAGTGCACGCTATCAGCACGCCGTGATCAGCACCGTCGGCGCGCCATCCAGCCATTAGCTGTCCCGTACCGTAATTCACCTCCGCTGTGCGTAGTAATGTCCCAAAAATCGGGGGGAAATTACAGGGGTGCCCGCTGCACCTTGGAAATAATTTGACTCGTTAAATGTGTGCAAACCGACATTACCGGCCCCTTATCTCAGACTTTGTTCAAATTTCACTCATAAATAAAAAAATAGCATGCATTGAATGAAGAGACAGAGTCTGGTTGTACTTAGCTGCCTGTATTATCTGTGGAAATCAGTAGAGAGATATGAGTGATAAAGATAGCTTACGCACCAGATCGAAAATAAGACGATGGACCACTGCTTTCTCCCGGTCTGCCCGGGCTTTCCCCAGTCAGATAGGGAGCCCCTGCGGGCAGCTCGTTGGATAGTTGAGGAGACATCGGAAGCGGGGAAAGATGTACAGAGTCGCCCGAGGCCCCGAGCAACGCATATTTCTCACGGTGATTGATATCTGATCGCGCATCCCAATCAGGATCGGCACGGCGAACAGGGTGTACTTTTGAATCCATAGCGCCTTCAAAGCTCCCCTGACACTTAATTTCTAGTTTATACCATTCATTATACTCTCCCGGACTTCTGAGAAGGATTTACACATATTGTTAATTTACACAGGGTGCTTACAGCAAAACACTGGTCTCCCGCCATTGTAATGTTTAATTTTTGTTTTTTGACTCAACCCTGCAATAGGTTGCCTCAGACTATATTAATTAGTTTCAAGAGCCAGAGAAAAATATGACTGAGACTTCATATGTTCTCTACAATCTGTTTGTTGCATATGAGTCCATGGATGTTGAACCCTCGTTGTAGGCCTATCCCGCGAGCAAATGTATCGGCCATGGAGGAATCCCACTTTCTAGATATCTTCTACAATATATGACATTTCCAGAGGTGCTGTGGACATTTGAAAATTGGATGGTTTTTCAGGTCTTTGGCCAATTTTGCGAGCCATGAGAGGTGGAACATAGTTCTGCGTCCTCAAAGGGCATTGACTGGGTCCATAGAACTATAAACTGTCGAAATATCAGGGGTATTTAGTCCATAGGGAGCTCTGAATCAATATTGGACTCAAAATCAGCCAAAAACCAACTGAGTTTGCAATATTGTAGGCCTCGCACTTTGAGTTAACCTCAACCCAACTCCCAAAGTCATATCCCACCTTCCCCCCTGGGTGGCATTTTGCAATATGTTTGATATATGACCCGGAGGACTGTTTTTAGCATTTTCCTGGATTTTCTGCAGATGTTATACAGGCAGAAATTGCGATGGTTTGAAATCAGGGTCCATTTTGGCGGACAGATTTGGTAATTGAAGTACTGTAAATTCCTGAGCACTTGGTTCTGCATATAGCACCGTCATAATGGTATTGGAACCATTAAAATTCATTCTGTCACTTCACATTTGCCTTACATTCCCTGCTGCTCTTCAATAACGACTTTTGGTGCGCATTCCGGCAGATACCGAAGCCGGTCCGAGTGATCCAGCCAATCGGAGTAGAGGTCCGATCCTTCCGATCTGGGCCCGAACTCCCCCGACTTTCGCATTTACGAGATGGATACACGGTATATTACTACAATTCATCGTCGAGGCGCGTCGGCACTATATAGCTGATGGGCTGCGGCTGGCGAGGAGCGGATAGCATTGATCCTGAGCTGCTTCAATTCCTAACGGAAAATGCAGAGGACACTATAGATACTGCTACCAACTGGATGAACGAAGTTGATGGTCAAACCCCCTCAGAAACTGAACTGGGAGTTCTCAATGGTGATGTAGACCAGACGGCCCTGAAGGCAGCATTGGATCTTAATGATCCTGAATTTTCCACTTGGTCAGCTGAAATTAGAAGTCGGGTCATTATGGATGTTTGGCATGCAATGGCACGGGTTCGGGTTTCCAAAGAGCATGGATTTCGGCTCTCCTTTGGAATTGCCCTGCGGGATGCAATTTTAATCCCAGTTCCGGAGGACAAGGAACGAATTGATAAATACCTACGCACCAAGAATTCTTCATGGGATAAAGAGCTTCAGTTCAATGCGAGGTGGCTGTGGAAACGGTGCAGACGTGTTGTCCCACCTCCTAAACAGCTATACGATGCAGTAAGCCGGGTCTACCAATTGTATGGTCCCCAAAAAGATGCAAAAACAAAGCTCCCCCTTTTCAATGCCCAGGCTTGGCATGATGCAAAAAATGTGCTCAAAGCAATTCATTTAGGACTTTTATCAGACCCACCAGGAGTCCCCCTTTATTTCCAGATGGGCATTGACAAGCGGCATGGAAATCTTCCCATCCTCCGATGTGGCCGTGGCACAAACAATCCGGAGGGAGCTGTGCATCATTCGCTTCGTGATCGTATGCCCAAGTCAGGAGTGGGAATAAGACATGCAGCCTCACGTGTCACAGACTACGTCTTCATTCACAACCTTGTGGTTGGTACTCTTAATCGAAGCGGCAAAATGTACAAAGGACACTACAACGTTGAGGTCTTGAATCGGCTGCAACTTCTATTGGAAAAAGCTCGGCATTGTGTTCCTAATGCTCCTATTCTCATGGGCTGGGTCAATGGTGACCTCTATATTCAAGGCAATGAGGCAGTCGGAATCTTGCCCCTCCCAGAGAGCAGCCGAAATATTGGGGAGATACTCAGTTATCATGAGCCTACTGATTCAAAGTTTAAGCATGCATACCTGGCAAAACAGCAGGGCACAAAATATGCTGTAATCACTGTCCACTCAGTTGAGGAGAAACTGTGCTTCTCGGAGCTGATGAAAACACTCCCTGCATTCAATCGTCCCAACAACCAGCCCCCAGACTGGAAACAGGGCTCCCGAGCATGGAATCGGAAAGCCGATGGTGAGACAATCTTCTATAAGGTATGTCAAGCAAGCAATCTTTTGGAACCTAAGATTAAGATGATTTGTAGCTTCCAGAACATTTACGTTCTTATCATTCCAAGTGGCTTCGTGCTGCAAATGCCAAGAGTTCAATTTCTCTGAGCCTACCCCAAGTCAAAGCTCTTGAAAGGCTAAATCGGAGTGATGAACGTGGGCTAGTGGCTCATTTTGTAGCCCCCATCATGCTTCCAATTCCTACACCAACCTTCACAGGACTTCATGAAAGGTCATCGGACACTGCGGAGGTCCCGGAGGAGTTGATTTTAGCTCATCCTCCACAAAAATCCACTCATACAGTGTTCCGCGACTATCAATCTCCAGCGATGACTATAAAATCCAGAGGCCCACAGCCACAATTTTATAGCCACCCCCCCTCATTGAACTCTGGATTTAATCCTTCCTCCATCCCTATGGAAGGCTTTGCACAACTCCAACCTTCTACTTCCGATTTCCCATCAGAAATTGAACTCGATGGATTACTAGCTTTTGCAAACAACTTTGAAGAAAGTGAATGGCCTGCTCCAGAAAAATTTGCATCCTCAAGTGCCGTGACTCTACCCACCAATGTAGACTCACTGAGGATGGGAAACAAGCGAGGACAGACTGATCCATTTGTTGTGGATCAAAAGCCAAAACGCCGCAAAAAGACATGCCAGAAGTGTCGGGATCTGAATTGTAAAGGGGGTAGCCGGAAGGATCTCTGCAAAAATTCTTGTGGTGACTGTGGTAGTATATTATGCGAAGGACGTGATAGCGTGCAGCCAGATGCCAAATGCAACCAGGCCAATTTCTTTTAGTACATATGTAGATTTTCTTCCGTGAATCCTGATGTATTCTTACAAGTTTAGTTCATAATATCCAGCATGTGTGACCATATTAAACTGGCAACATGAGCCGGGACAATACATGACCAATAAACAAGTTGAATCTCCTGAAGGGGTGTGGTATTGAGCGAGAAAAAGTCGAAACAAGTTGACACCGATGTCAGAACAACATCCGGATCAATCCCGAAGCGTGTGAATCATTGCCGAATCCAGTTGAGCTCGGGCGAATATATACGGAATCCGGTTGAGCCCTTGAAGGAGATTTTGATCCCACAAACACCGTCAGCGAGCCGGTGGGAGAGCATTTGACACGACGGTGACGGCAGACATCACCATTGTGATGGGACAGCGAGGTGCTGTAAGTTATCTCGGGTGGTGAGCGCGTGGGCATGCTGGCTCTGGTGCCCGAGGAGAGCGAGGACGAGAAGGAGGGTATTGATGAGATCGTGGACGCCTTCGCGAACATCTTGGGCATTACGCACGACGGCCTCGTGGTCCGAAGAAAGCTAGGGGGTGCTGTATTTTTTATGGGGCATTATTAAGCAGGGCAGCGGCGCAATAATGAGAGTGAATGGCCGGCAAGCGGTGGGTCACAAACAGACTCTCAGGCTGATGGAAAACAAATAAAGCTCTGCTGCTTGGGTAGACACGAAAGGATTTAATGTATGTATCTCAGCTCAAGATAAATTATATTGGTATATCTTTGAATTTTTTAGTGCACAGTGTGGAGCTTGACTGGAAGGCTGCCTAAGGCACGTTCAAAACATGTATTCAAGCAAGTGTCCGAAGTGCATGTTCAAACATGAGTTCGAAAAATTGAATCAAGATAAGGCTGCTTTCCACCAGTTAGTAAGTAATATCCAGGGTTTCTTGATCCAAAAAAATGTTCAAAGTGAACTCTTGAATCCGGGGTGACCGGTTCAACTGTTCGGCTTGTCGGCAATGCATCGGTAGAACTTCGGATACTTAGATAGACCGATTGGCTATTTTCGGTAGCTTATATAAGCCGATGGCAAACATTTTCGATACCCTGACCATAAAAAGAAACTAAAGTTTTATTTGTGAACCTTGTTATCGGCCGTTATCTCATGCTATCAAATCTGATGGGCGCTAATAGCGGTATTTAACGCGGCTTGAATGGCGCTGATCGCGGCGCGCTGATAGCGTCGTTATCAGCGGTTATCTCGCGCTATCAAAGCTGATGAGAACAACATAGGGGGGAATGTATATATTTCTTTCCGGATTTAAGGTGTATTATTGCGCGGCGGCGACGATTTACGCTGCAGCGGCGGGACTATGCTTTGATCGCGCTGATCGCAGCGCGCTGATAGCGTCGTTATCAGCGATTATCTCGCGCTATCAAATCTGATGGCAACAATAGCGCAAGATCTCTTAGCTCTTAATACACGAGCTATTTAGCAGTAGTTAAATAGCTAATTAGCGAGATTTAACGGGGGCACGGAGGACTACCTAAACCCCCCGTATTAGAGGGGGAGACTTAATGTAGCTCCACCTCTAATACGAGGGGTTAGTTGGGCACTATAGGTGGCATTTTTGCATGAAATGGACAATTTGGGATGCACCTTGACCGTGTGAGCCCAAATTTCTATGAAAGTATATCGAATTGCATATGGGTATGCACCATTTTTCAAACACTTTCATGCTATAATCACTATTTTGAATCCAATGTGAATCCACGGACTCAATTTTTCAGGAAACCACCATTATTTTTATTCCGAGCGGAAAAGGTGGGCTACATATGAGTCTACCCATCCAGATCTTCATGAAATCACTCAAGGTTCATGCTAGGATTTTATATGAAGTCATTTGGCCCATCAATGAGCCCAAATGACCGCGGGCATTATTTTTCGCCGCCACTGTAATGCTGCTAAAATCGATCACACACCCAAAGTACGCCTAGGGTGAGAAGAAGTGCAAACTGAATCCCGACAATAATCTTCCAGTGATTGGGCAGCACAACCATTGTTGCGTTTTTGACCGGGGCTACGCCTTTCTGAGTCTGCAATAAATTTGGGTCTGAATCGTCATCATGAGCCATAGACAGTAGTACTTCAGGATCTGAATGTGCACCACATTCCACGTGAACTGGCTGTTCTGAGCCGTCGATTCGGTCATCAGAGAGATCGATCGCTCGGACTGGTGGGCATTAGAGACAAGGGATATTCAGACTTGGTCTATCAACTCACTGTGTGCAAACGGACCATCATACTCAGTCGATATCTCGCAGAGTGGGTATCCCAGCTCTCGGGCGAAATCAAGGCTGTCAGGATCAAACCCTTTGGCCTGATGGAAGTAACGAATCCCGTTGTAAACACTCTCATCCCAGGACCGTGTGTTGACCTTCAGTTCAAGGCTGAATATGGGAAATCCGAGTTGTTCCGCCTCCTTCGTACTCAGGCGTTCAGTGCCAGATGCATCGAGGGCCCAATATGCCAGGCACTCCGGGAGCCGAAAATGTGAAGGGATATCCGGCTGCAGGTCCGCCAAGGGACTCAGAAACAGATATCCCGGGGGGATGCTATCGCCAGTGACGAATCTCAGGGTGTAATCAATCATCCACACCCATACTGTCATAAAAAGTCGTAAGGACTTAGATAGCAGTCTGAGAGTAAACATACCATAATCATGGTAGTTAGAAGTCCTATCGAGACAATGGAAAATGTGATTTGCCTGTGCCAACCATGCTTCAGTGCGCCACTTGTAAATTTTGCGACAAATATCAACATCGGAGATCTCGGAGGAGTCGTAAACATGAACAGAGGAACATGTAATAAAGAAAAGGAAACACATCGTGTCCATCCACTGTCTAGAACCGTCAGTGACGCTCCCATGGGTAGTACTGTCCAACCAAAATCGATGATGTCCGGATCCGGGATGGACGCGATCTCATTGAAGGGGTCGACGTCAGAGCCTGGGGGGACGTAGATGACGGCTCCGAGTTGCACTGATGTACTCGTGCAAATTGAGAGCTGGTGATCGTGTCCAAAATAGAAGGCACAAATGTGATGATAACGGTCCAACAAAAGTGAATCAACAATGCTTGGGTCTGCGGGCGGTTGAAGAATCGATAGGACGGACGAGAGTGGTGCATCCTTAAATAAATAATCAAGATCAAGCCCGCTATCCTCACTGGTTGTGGGATCTACGCAGAGACGACCGGTTGAAGGCTTTATCCACATCGTACAGTGGAGTGAGATCTGGAGATATGTAGCGAGATGCACGGCGAAAGATTGTTCAGCTGAGCAATTTACCAGAGAGGATCCCGATACAGATTTACTATATTCGCGAGCATCCTACAATGTTGTCTGTTGGCCAAGGATGGTTGAACATAGATATAGACTACCCTTACCTTGAATTCAGTAACCATACTAAGTTTGAACAATCAAATGCCGTCGCAACGTGAACCAGTGTTTAAACAGTGTTCAGTTTAATCCAGGCACGCCGGTGCCCAACACTGACATTAATGAATACTTCAGATTAATCAGTGTTCAGAACAATTAGTGGTGAGAATAACTGAACGCAGATCAATTGATCAGTGTTCAGATTCTGCAATAAATTTGAGATATATGCGAAAAAAAACGTTGACATCAGGATTCGAACCGGAGGGTCCAGAGGCAGTCACAGCTGGGACAAACGCCACAACCATTTCCCCACCAGACCTTTGGTTTGGCCAATGCCCGATGTTATACTACCTACCCAGCCGGGAGCCCACACGCTGTTGATATGGCATCCTACAGTCTGCCCTCTATGCCCGAAACTCGTGCCAAATGCATCGTGTTTGGCAAGTAGGCTCAGGCCATCTTTGAGTCTGCCCTCTCTTCTGGCCACTCATTCACACTGGAGGGATTGCAGTGGACACTACAATTGAAGCCGACGCCCAGTGTTCTGCTTGCCCGGCGGCAAAGCAGGGCCTGGCATACCTCCTGGACTCTTCATCTATGGTTAAATGAGGACAAACTATTCATCAGACCGATGTCTTTCCTCCTATGCTTCGTGTCTCTGCCACAAATCCTGAGCCACCTCCGATTACCAGTCTAGTCCTCGAAAAGATTACTTACACCCACCATGCCCTCATACTTCACTTTGGAACTTTGTTCTTTATCGTGTGTCACCGATTCACTGTACCAATTGCAGTTTATATAGCTTCAGTATTTGACACACACTTCTGTTCAGCTCTATCCTCGAAAGCACTGGGAAAGTTCTATCAAGAATGTCAGCAAATTGGTATGCTGACATTCTTGATAGGAGTTTCTCCAATGTAGCCCAAATTGCTGACGCTCCGAGCTGTACTTTAGGTTCGGAAATGTAGCATTGGCGCGGCCTTTGTCTTTAAATCACATATACTAATTTTTCCATTAATTGATCTTGTCTTCCAAGTGAGCATAACTTTGTATTTTTCTTTTTGAGCCAACCTTCGTCGCCTCTAGGTTACAAGCTGTGGTGCGGAAGTTAACCTTGATCATCTCATTTTGTTGGTTTACTCAGTATTTAACACTGTTGAGATCAAAAACTTAACCTTGTTTTGAGCATCCGCTCAGGAGTCAGGACATTTCATTCACATTAGGGGAAGTCAAAGCGGTCAGAAGGGACCGATTATCAAAATGATTTTGATGCCGATTCATGTTTGATTATCCGGTGCATAATCGGTAATAATCGGCACAACTTTGACCACCCCGATTCTGAGCTTCGATTATCAGCGTGATTCACACATATCTGCTATAATTTAGCAAGAGAGTTTCTAGTGAACCCATGCTACGCTACAATGATCCAATTATTATGAGCTACGGTCGGCATCGCGTCCCGCAATCGCGTGCCCTTCCTTTTAAGGCTGAGTTGCACTTTCTAAAGCTTACCGAGTCCGAGGGCTCTAAAATAAAATCACACAAAAATTGTATATACCGTACACAATTATTCATATTTTACTCCCATGGTGTCGATACGGACAGTGTGTACTGTATGTAGAGTAGCGGAAGAATAAATATTTTCTTACATAATACAGATATGGTGACGACCGATTGCAAGTGCTGAGTGTGTTTAGGGTTTTGGGGAGACACCGATTATCGAGTCGATTACCGGAGGAGGAACTGCATCATAATCGACACCATAATCGTTTTGATAATCGGTCTACTACGACGTCATGGGTTTGGTGCCGCCTCCGAGTACTCTTTTTCTCTAATCAACTCAGATTTAATCTGTTTAATCTGTTTAATCTGAACATCCTTCAATGCCGGTTCAATCATAACCCTGATTAATCCGAATGGCAGCAATATCCGTGTATTGCGCCCTGCACTTGAGTGGATTAAACTGAACACTGTTTAAACAGTGATTAACGTTCCAACGCCATTTGATTGTTCAAAATTCATATAGATCTATAAGTATTCCCCGTCGCATGGAATAACATCGGGCTCCGCCTTGTCCAGATTGCCAGGGACGACGAGGTTTGGGTGCTAGACATGTGGAAAATCAAAGGTGCGTCGAAAGAGGGCAGATCACACACGTCGATACTGACTGCGTAAACGAGCTATGCCGAAGGAGCTCAAGAGGATCCTAGAGTCGGCGGAAATAAAGAAGACCGGAGGCGGTTTGACCAGAGATATAACAGCTGTATGGGACGACCTACGCATAGAGATGCGAAATCTGATGGACGTCGGCATGATGGCGAAGCTCGTATTGGCAGAGAAGTATCCTAAAATGGCTTACGGGTAGGTAGGGAGGTAGGTAGGTAGCATTACACGCACGGTCCAACTCATGAACACCGGTTCCAGGGATTCCCCCGTGTACAAGCACTATATACACCATCGCCCCTGGGCCTCTCAGAATTCCTCCGGACGAGCTCACGGTCGCAGGTTTCGGTCGAAATGTCCAGCTCGCCGCCGTAGATCCAAAGGAACGCTGAAAGACGAAAGAAATTAGCACAGCAAACTTGGGGAGATACTCAAGACACAATCAAAAGATGGCAGTGGCATAAACCACTCGAGGGACAATACCCGCATGCACATGATGCGAGAGACAAATGAAGACTTCCACACCAACATTCATTGGTGTATCGAGGACATGGAGCCAAGCAGCCAAGGGTCCCGAGTCATCACCATTGTTGGATTGTGTGCGCAATATGCAGGAAGTATGTTGTGTTTGTCTGGTGTCCTTCGGAGTTCGCAAGTGTTTGCGCGACCATCGAGGTGTGTTGGCCCAGTCAATATCACCTGAAACCGTTCCAGTGGAATGGCGCACTCGAGGCAGCCTTCTCTGAGTTGATTTTTGGTTGCAAACTTTGGCTCACATAAAATTGTTCAGGTGAACTTTGTGAGCACAAGTAAAGCCAAGAATACACACGAGGCAGCCAACATTGAGGACAAGGTGTCAGACTGAAGAGAGATTTTATCCCAGTTTCCATGAATAAGGGAGGAACCATGGAGCGGCGGAAGTGGAGAATTTAGCATTTGAGGTAAATAATTTAACCTGCACCTTAGCTTCATTTTCCTGCATCACGGCTCCATAAAAACAGGTAGTGCGTGGCATTGTTGTAAGGATAACGAGTTCATAAAGACCCTCGTAAGTGACAAGCTTGAGGTAGGCCGACGGTTTTCCAGGAAATCGGGCTGGCCGAAGTTCGGATCAATATGACGTAGGTAGCATGACAAATCGAGACCGGCGCAAAAATAGAAAGAGGGGCGACGACGGCGGCGCAACTCGAAAAGAATGCGAAGTAAAGGATGGTCTAGATTGAAGCAACTATAGCATACATCACAGCATGCGGTGAAATGGGGCCCGGGGTGTAAAAATGAGCTGGATGCTCGACAATTGCGGTGGATGTATTTTTTTTTCTCTCTGTTTCTTTTTCCCATTCATGCATCTGCGGAGGGGCTCGATGTAGAGGCCTCAGGACTACTGCGCGGCACATTAGGCGGGGCAGAGTGGACTGGGTTAGGGAACTTGGCGCTCAAAACCAGCGGGGAAGATATTCTTGGGTTCGACCTACCGAAAGATCTGTCAGCCAGCGACTGGAGCAGCGCATCATTAACGGAGCAACAGATCGAATGTGAGATTTAAACATTGGATTGTATGACTGGCTGACAAAGTCGCCAAAGATGCGGCCCTAGACGCGATAGTGTCGCTCAAGCTATACGAGGTACTAGTGGACGCCTTGAAGAGAAAGAGCGAAAGGATAGGACAAGGTATACCAACGCATGGTATCGCTTTAACAGCCGGTCTAGCGAGCCAACTAGACTGAAGTTATCGGCGGAAGGGACGGAGATAACATGGAAGACGAGCGACTGCATATCGTACGCAGGAGGGAAATTCCAAGGTTATCCGTAGAATAAGACCAGATGAAAAGCAAGAGTAAATTGGAACAGACAAAAGACACAAAGGCAGCGAGCAAGGCAAGGGCGATGGCGGCTCGGGCAAGAGCACAAAAGACCACGTGAATAATACGTAACAAAAACAGATAAGGATAAGACACACGATAAAGATTGAAGACGATAAGATACGATACAGTGCTCAATAAGCAGTCATACACCACGACTAATAAACGAGGTCATACGCGACGACTAATAAAGAAGGTCATTTAGTACGACTAATCATCCACATAAGGAAGCAAAACCCACGATAATTGCCATTTATAGGAAAAGTGCACCCACGAATCACATACGTCATCGGGAAAAAAACCTTCAGCAAAAGCGGAGAAACGAGAGTAAAGACGAGTCTAAAAAGGATATTTTTAGGACTCGTAATAGACGCCATCACGCGGGGCGTGGCAGCCTGCCCGCATGCGGGGTTGCTTGCCCATTGTGGTTCGGTCTTTCCTGCGTCCTCGTAGACCCTCTATAAACTCGACTACGACCCCGATGTATTCATAACTCTCGCTTCGACCGCCTTCTGCCAGATGGAACCACGTTTGACGAAAGACGGCTAGCGTATGTACACGACTCTTGCGACTCCCCCTACTCGGACACACGATTTACTTCCACTAGAAGAAGCCTTCATAGCATCCTACACGACGCCCTCGCAACACTTCCAGCAGTCCCCGTACTCGGAACACCCCGACGCGCTGCCCCCGCACCCACAGGCGCGCTATGCCTCGCCGTACGGCGCGTATGGCACGGACTCGCAGCTCACCGAGTGCCGCGACGACCCCGTCTGCCCACCCGCAGGCGCCTCGCCCAAAAAATCCGCGCTCCGGCTCACGGGCGACAACGCGCCACTGTCGCGGAGCTTCGTCCCCTGCGCACGCGGCGCCGCCGCCATACGGACAAGCGCCGCTGCATCAGGCTCGCGCCGCGGACCCCTTCGCGGCGGGCGGGCGCACGATAACATGGACGCCGCCATTCAGCGAGAATTGGGAGTGGGCCGCAGACAGGATATGTGCAGCGGATTTGGGCGGGCAGTTTGTGCTCGAGCCGCGTACGTGTTTCTCTTCAATCCTTTCCTTTGATTTCCAATTCCTGACTCCTCTATCCCTCGTCCTCCATCCTCTATTCATCCTGAGATTGAGCTCCGTGCGCTCCTCGATCCCGGCCAGTTCGTTCCTTCTTCCTTCCTCGTCCCTCATTCCCTTTCACCCATCATTTTAGCTCTTCACTTTGCGCTCTTCTTCGGCATCGCGGGCCCGCCTGGTCCGCCTCTCCCAGCAGCCGCCCTCGTTGCGGGCGCCTCCACGTAGCGCCGATCCCACATAGTCTTCCTTCCCGGAGGTGCGTGGAGAAGGGAGCGCGGGCACGCGGGAGGCGTAGCCTCCCTTTTCAGTCATTCTGTCGTGCGCGGGGGTGAGGCTCACTTGCATCCCCACCAGCCTTGACGCCTGGCGCCGAAGTAGACGCGCAGCCGCCGACTTCGGACGCCGATCTTCTGTTCTCAGAGGCGCGTGGCAATGGCGTGCAGCTGCAGGTGAGGTGCAGAGGAGATCGCACGCGTCATCCCCAAGCTATACGGGTACTAGTCAATGCGGCAAGCGAATACGGGGGCACATCGGAGGCGGCGGGCGCTGCGGGGGGCCGTGACTCCCTCCGGCTTCTCTCGCCGGCCGCGGGCGTCGGTTTCGTACGCGCACACATGCAGCTGTCCGGTGCGGGTGTCTGTCGAGCGGAGCATCGAGCGCGTGTTCTGCTGGCATTTTTCGTGGGCGCACGTCGCCTACGGGGTTGGTATGACAGTATTTATCACTGAATATTACGTGAATGTTGTACAATACACCGTAGACGTTCAATCTGAATTAAAATGTACAACGTGAACCGTCCAAGTACCATAATTCGTAGGGCGTGAAGCATGCACGTGCACCAAATCGTACTTGATGGTTTGTACTCTCTGATCCTGCTCTCTGTACTTGTTCGGGTTCATGCTCATAGATCGTCCTGATCTCAATGTGGTTCCCCGTGCTTGCTTTACCCGAGTACCGAGGTCGTGCTGGTTTTCCCAGAGCAGTGATATCCCGAGAGGGTGACGGAACATACTACGAGACTAATTTGGCGGTACCCGCGGCCGGGGTCCGACATCAGGAAAAAAACGGGTGAATACGGAGCCCTACGTAGCTTGCATAGCTCTTGTAGCTCTGTCGTTACCCCCCTAAAATATAGTGCAATGTAGTTGAGCGCGACAACTACAGCTTACTATATTGGGTGGCGTAGTCTCATAGCCACGCACGGCACGTCGTACCTACCGCCTGAATAGGTGGTTTGGCATTGCTTATCTTCGCTGATGCAAATCCGACATGTAAATGATCCAATAAATAATGCTTATTCATATCTGGATACAGGGTGCTAATAGGATTTACACCTCCCGATTCAACAGTACACTACATACCTGCTGTCCAAGCCTGCGCCGAACTGTCAATTGTATGGGATAGGACGGCTGCCGTACGGGGACAAGGGCAACGTGGGGGCGTGCGTGAGCACGGGCGAGGCCGGCGCCGACTCGAAACTGTCGGCGTCGAGTTGCCATACGGGGCCGGGCAAGAGAAGGGGGGCACGGGGCCGGGCAAGAGTGCGGGGGACGCCGGGGCCGGCTCGAAGGGGTCGACGCTGCGGTACTGGAACACCCCGTACGCCAACGTCGAGGGGTACGCGCCGTCGAACCCGCACGGCTACTCGAACATGCCGAGATCGAGGTTCAGCTCAAGGTTGACGAGGAAGTTGGACGGTGCGGGGGTGTCCGAGAACGGAGAGGCGGGGGCAGGGGCGGGGGGACGATGGCTCGGATGCGGATGCGGGTGTCGACGGCGAGGCACACGAGGATCGCGAGGACGGGGCAGAGGGCGAAGCGCGCGTCTTTCACGTGCGGAGGGGAGGGGACAGTATGCTGCAGAAGGATCAGTAAGTGCATTTACGAGAGGCAGAAAAAAACACGCACCTTTCAGCCACGGCAAGCAGACGAAGAGGAGAACGAGATGGAGCGCAGGCAATAAGGGTGCAGGGTAGATACACAACGAGACCCAGGAATGTATCTTGAAGGGTCCTTGTTTGTCTTGAGGAGAATCTTGTCTGCAGTGAGTGCGAGCGAGAAATCGTGAAGAACTTGTCCAACTTGAGAGCTTGAAGGATACACCATTGAATGTGCTTGATTAGGAGACCGGCATGGAGACGTAGAGAGAAAACAGAGCCCCAGAGACTCTAGGACGGGGAGGGATTCGCGAGGGAGCTGAAGGGAGATGGGAGAAAAGAAGAAAGAACGACGACGTGGCATCAAGAAGCATCAACCAAGCACGCAATTCCACGTGATCAATCGGAGATTCAATTGACTTGGCTAAAATTCTGCTATTTCTTGATACGAGTGATGAACCATATCTTGCTGAAATCCATTTTTTCGACATTCACGCACCGGAAACACATTACCGTTTCGATTAGCGCACCTGTCTTCCTGCTTCCGGTGAGTGGCAGTTTTGGATTTAGCCGCCGTAGCCTATGTAGACTTGGCGCCAATCACTGTAGCTTGACATCTCGGCTATGTTCGCCTATGATGTGCTACAGTGCTGAGGTGTGATGCTACAGAAGCAAAATATCCTACAGACATCCCCGCTTTGCTACATATGACTATTGTCCGCAACATATCTAACCGGGGAACTAATTCCCAGACAGTTTTTCCTGATGGAGAGTCCAGTATATCCCAAGTTGACAGGCGGCCACTCCTGGTATACTGGTTCTCGTGTGGGATGATGGTCCATCACATGGGATGGCTCGGAAGAGCTCGGAAGGATTCGCCCGGAATTTGTTCTGGGTAAAAGCAGGTTGTACAATGCACGATGTACGAAATGTGATGTGGTACGCATGCATGTTCAACGAACTACGTATACACGCAAACTGTGTCCACCTGGTACGGAAATGAGCAGGAATTGACAGTACGACGCACGAATCCACGCATGAAACACAACCACAGAGTACAGCACCATGTAGAACGAACCTCGGTCAAGGATGTACATAATTTTCTGTGAAAAATGCTTTTATAGGTTGGACTGTCTTGCACGGCTGTGCGAGTTTAGGGCTATCGAGCGCACGAAGCGCTGCGGAATCGGATTCGCATCGGTGGGGCGAGCGCCGCGGTCTAGGATACTACGGGCGAGGATTCGCGGGTGTGGTGCGCGGTGTGCTTCTCGATTGGTGCGCGATTGTGCAGTGCGTGGTCGCATTCGCGCCGCCAATGGTTATGCTGTACCACGCGCACGCCCTTCTGCCTTCTCATCCATCCTACCTTCGTTAAGCCTCCGCCGTTCCTTCGCGCGTGACTGCGCTGAAATAAGAGAGCCGGGTCGTACAATATGTAGATATTTTTTTCGCGAAATATTATCTTGGGTCGGAGCTGAACCTCGAACATCGAACTGAACTGCTTTGTTGGTAAGTTCTCCAAGAGCTCGGACGCGGGTTTCGTCTCTCGAGCGCAGAAGCCCTGCGAACTCGGATTCGGGCTTCCTTTGATGTGTGCACGTCATTTCCTTCTCCTTCCCACTTTCATCAAATGTTTATGATCTGCATGCGCCGCCTCCCCCGCTCCCCACCCTCCGGAATTTAGTGACTGAGAGCCGGACCGTATTACAGTACGTATTTGATGCCTCTCCCCGTGGAATATTCATACCTTGGGTCGGGATTGCACGTCGAACGTCGAACGCCAACGAGATCAAATCAGTTGGCAAGTCCTCCGCATCCTATAATATGCAGATGTTTTACCCCGGAATATTAATACTTTTTCTCGGAATTGCACATCGAACGTGAACGGGATCAAATGATCTGCTGGTAAGTCCTCCAAGAGCTCCGACGTGTACGTACGGATTTGGGTCTGGGTTTCGGCTCTCGATTCGCGCGCATCTTTTAGGATCGCTGTAAGCTGTTCGCCTCATTTCCTTTCTTGTCCTTCCCTTCCCCCGCTGCTTCTCACTCCGGAAGTTAGCAACCGAGAGCCGGACCGTACAATACGTATACTGTACTATTTCGACCGAAGGTTCAGTGACAGGTGAGATCCGATTTTTTTTTATGTGTGTAAAAATTGTCTTAAATGAAAACAAAATTTATCCGTCTCCTCGGGCGAAAATAGATGAATCTTCCGTGGAAATAGTACAGTATTCCGTCTCCACGGAATATTAATACCTTGGGTCGGAATTGCACGTCGGTACGTCGAACGTGAACGAGATCAAATCAGTTTCGCAAGCCTGTCCACTAAGAGTCTAAGCTCGTCCACATATTGGAGTGAAAGAAAAGATATGCAAGGCTCGATGGAGCAGGGTCCGCCTCTGCGATAAAGTGCTACACCCGAGCCATGGCAGCTAGTATCAGCGCTATTTCCGCTTATATCATAATTCACGTCGTGGCGGCCCCAACTTGGATACATTTCTGGCCGGCCCTAAACGAGTCAATTTGTGTCTACTGCGGTCAGATACTTCCACCCAAGGTGGTATGTTGGTCAGCCGACCAGAATCCCGGAAGAAGAACGGACGGTAGGGCCTGCAAGGCCACACCCTCCATTCCGGTTGCTGTGAATCAGGGAAATTGCTCTCCAATCACCCAGCTAGCACTGGTACCAGATGAATGTCCTCAATCCTCCGAGTGATTTTCATCTCACCAACCGGGGGAGATGAGATAAAATTGGTAGCCAATGAGTAACGGACATCCCACGGCACTCTAATAAAAGGAGGGACCCGCCAACCTGTATCGCTGAAACAATGCCTCCCCAGCCCAGTTCCACCCAAATCCGATTCGACCATGTGATCACATGCTTGAACGCTGCTCTTCCCACCATGGAAGCACTTTCAAAAAGTATCAAGACACCCTTCTCGGAAGCCATATCCAACCAATACAGTTCCTGTTGACTGCTGCTCAGGTAGATGTCCTGAAGGAATTTCTCTAATTGAACCTCACATAATTGTCATGGCTCATAGACCATCAAGAAGAACAAGGATGCATGTACCCAAATGCTGGAGAAGATCCACACCCTGCTCTATGCCATAATCCATCTACACGTAACATCAGATACCGGGGCTGAATTACCTCCGGACACATGCAATAATTTGGCGAAATTCACTGAGAAAGTTCTTTCATATCTCAGTCCGCTGTTGGTCCTTCTAACACTTGCACAGGACTTTGCACAAGATCCACACCTTATTTGAAGCACAACAGGAAGAAAGCAGGATTAGGCAATTTTTTCGTCAAGGGGAAATGAAGACATTATCAAAAGCCTGTGATCTTGGACTCGAGCAAGCACTTGAGGTGTTCAAGGTGGATTGATTGTGAATATTAAAATCTTGATTTTTGAACATTGTCATTTTGCAGATTGACGGAACTCGTATTCTGCAGAAGGTGGCAGATATGCAGAAATATGCAGATGAAACACATCAGAAAGTCTTGGAGTTGATTTCAGCCAATTCAGATGGACAGAGCTCTGACAGAGAGTCCTTCGTGAGTGATTCACATCATTGCAAACACAGTAATCTCATTTTTCGGCTCACATAGATGAGCAGCATGCCTTCCAGGAGCATGAACAGGTTGGTTTGTCCTCAGATTCCGGTCAAATATATCCTCATTGTCGTCTAGCTCAAGTTCACTTTCATTGCTGCCATCTACCCCCAAGATATTCTATGGCCGAGAATCTGAAGTTTCAACTATTCTGCAAACCCTTAGGGAGGATTCACCAAGGATAGCAATATTAGGAGCTGGTGGAATGGGGAAAACAAGCCTAGCAAGGGCTGTTGTCCATCACCCTGAAATCTGCTCCAGGTACCAACAGCATCGGGTTTTTGTGGTTTGTGACACTGCATCAAGCATTCTAGAACTTGCTGCCCTTATTGGGGCACACCTAGGGCTGACCCAGGGAAGAACCTCACCCAGCCAGTTATCCGCCATTTTGCTGGTGGCCCCCCATCATTGTTGATCTTGGACAATCTGGAGACAGTCTGGGAACCGACAGAGTTACGCAGAGAACTTGAACAGTTCCTGTCCCTGCTTACAGATATAGATCATGTGGCATTGATAGTAAGTGAGGCCCAAGCATTGATATCCCTAAATTGAAGATCCTCAGATCACAATGCGGGGGGCAGAACGCCATCAAAAGTTCAATGGACTCATCCTTTTCTGGCCCCATTGGTCCCTTTGACACAAGAAGCAGCACGGAAAACCGTGATTGACATTGTGGATGAAGGTTTCCCTATGGAGGACATTGACAAAGTCCTGGCCCTTGTGGATCACATGCCTCTGGCAATTGACCTCATTGCTCATTTGGTGGACTATGAAGGCCTCCCTAGTGTATTGAATCGTTGGGAGACAGAAAACACCTCACTTCTCTCCGAGGGCCACGACAAGGGATCAAATTTGGACTTGTCAATTTCGCTGTCACTGCAAAGCCCTCGAGTGACATCTTTACCGCATGCCACTCATGTGTTGAGCCTGCTGTCAATCCTTCCAGATGGGCTCTCGAATACCGACCTTCTGCAGAGTAAGCTACCTCTTGATAATGTGCTTGCCTGCAAAGCTGCATTGCTTAGAACCTCTCTGGCATACCTTGATGACCAGAAACGGTTGAAAGTACTAGCACCAATCCGGCAATATATGCAGAGAATGCACCCACCTACACCACACATTGTGCAAAGCATGCTGGACCATTTTCACAAATTTATCAAGATTTATGCAGAATATTCTGGGACTGCTCCAGCATCTGGCATTATAGCTCGGATAACAGCAAATTTTAAAAATATCCAGGACATTCTAGAGAATCACATGCAGAATCTGCTGGCTGACCATTCGGATGATTCCAGTGCTATGGCAGATGTCATCCGCTGCATATGCGAGTTTGATAGGTTCAGTAGGCAAACCCAACATCAGCAGGGCCATTTGATTCACCAAATTCCCAATATGCTGCTTCACCTCAAAGACCCTGCTCTCCAGGTGTACTTCATCACTAACTTTGTTTCTGGCCCTTCATATCACCATATTCACCACATTCCAGAGGCAGACCAACAGATGGATCAAGCTTTAGAATGTTTTACACAATTTGATGATTCAGATCTGAAATGTAGGTTGAATATCTGATTTATTTGTTGTTGGATGCTGAGGAAATCCTCCGCCCAATAGGCGACTTTTACTATGCCATGGCCGAATATTATCGGTTCATCAAAAATGATATTCCTAGAGCAATGAACTTTGTTCAAACTGGACTGGAGCTATCAATCTTAACTGGGAACACAAAGAGACAGTGTGACTTGTTGGTTACAATGGCATGGAACAAGTGGTGCATTGGTGACTATTCTGGTGCACAGAGGCATGCAAATGAGGCACAGAGATTGGCCAAGGTTTCTGCAAATTTGTACAGGGAAGCCCAGGCCCTGCGAATTGAATCCATCTGCTGGCGATCTCTGGGCAGTTATCAGCAGAGCAGCTACCTATTCGGAGGAGCCAGAGACCTGCTCAAACTCTGTAGCATGTCTGGAGGGCCGGTGGACCACAACATCATGACCGACCAGGCCGAGGTCCAGCGACTGAAATCTGAATATATGGAGGCCCATTATATTCACACTCAAATCCTTGGTGCTACATTCATCAAGCAAGAATCATATGAATATGCCATCACCTTAATGAACATTGCCCAGATTGATGTTGAAATTGGGACATCAATGGATAAGGTGCTAGAACATCTTCACAGGGCTGAATCACTCTTCAGCACAGTATATTCACCTGGAATGGTCTACTGCAAAACCATCCGAGCAGCTCTCAGTTTGAGAGAAGCTGAGTTCCAATCAGCAAAGAGCCTATTTCACCAGTGTGTGGCATTATCTTGGGGGGAACATATCGAAGCATTGAACTACTGTTTGGCAAAACTTGGTGATATAAGGCAATGGGATCCAGTAGCTCAATCTTCTTCATCTACTTGGACAGTCATATTCCTGGCCCACAGTCTAAACTTTAAACAGCAGCTCGAGGTCCATATGGCACTGCAGTTCCTCGGAGATGTGTTCCTGGCAGATAATGATGTGGATACAGCAACCAGCCTCTTCAGTGTTGCTCTCCAAGGATTTACATGGATGGATGTCCACCGCAGCAGGGCGGAATGCATGGTCCAGCTAGGAGATATCTCAAAGCAGCAGGGGGACACAGTGAAAGCAGCCAAGCTGTGGGATGCAGCAATTCCATTGTTCCAACGTTCATTGCAGGGCAAACAGATTACTTGTGTTAATGAGAGGCTTGCAGGGATCAGCATCCCAGATCAGTCCCCCCATCCACCGGAGGTCCAACAAGCTTGAATGGGGGCCCCCCAACAGATCGCAAATTTTGTTCTGGTGATAGCAAATGACCAATATCCCGCTGTTTGTTCGTGCTGGGAGAGAATGCAAATCTGATTCAGAGGGTGTGGTTGGACCGGGAGAGGGAAGCTCAACTTGTACGAGATTCACTGGCTAGATAGCATTGTGTGAATCCCATTTGCCACCGTTATGTATTCGGGCAGTCCCGCCGCTTCACAATCTTCTATCATCCATGTGACCGCTCCCGCAGCAAATGTCCCGGTCGTTCCAGCCTTCAACACTGTTGTGACACTAATAAGTGCAAGAGAGGAAGCTTTGGATATAGGTTGAAAGCCGTATTTAACAGGTTTTGCTCCGTAGTCAGCCATCCTCTCTCCGGAATGAATGGGAATACTTAGTACTTATTCACGTCGGGCAGTGGCAGGGATGACTGCTGTGGCAAGTGATGTCTGACTTGTCTCAACCTTCAACACTTATCATGACCCAAAGAAATGCATGAGCGCAGGCTTTTGGTACAAGGAGTAAGCCATACGAATAAGTTTCATTTCTTAGCCAGCCATCCCCCGCTCGGAGATGAAATTTCGGATAAGCAGATAAACATAAAGTAACTGTCTGACCTCTGACGACTGTAGCGGCGGGCAAGTGGGATGAAAAGCGGAAGCAAGAAGAACCACATCTCGTGATCATGTTTGGTCGGCGAAATAGGCACACGTGCCATGTCAACAGCCTAATTTCCCATAACCCGAAGCAGAGCAAGGCCTAGTGCACTTGATGTGGCAATCAAGGAAGCTGCTCTGGGGACGTGGTTAATGTTGTGCGCAGCCGTAGGTCTACTACGACGTCATGGGTTCAATCCCAGCTCTGAGTGTTCTTTTTCTCTACTCAACTCAGATTTAATCTGTTTCATGTGTTTAATCTGAACATTGTTCAATGTCGGTTCAATTATAACCCTGATTAATCCGAATGGCAGTAATATCCGTGTATTGTGCCCTGCACTGGAGTGGATTAAACTGAACACTGTTTAAACAGTGATTAACGTTCCAACGCCATTTGATTGTTCAAACTTTGTATAGATTTATTTGAATTCGGTATCTTGTGGAAAGTTGCAATGACCGTATTGAGCAGGGAGAAGGACGACATACGAGAAAACTCAAGAGATGCACCATTCGCAAATGAGATCCACTGTACTTCTTCAACAATTGTTGCGCTGGGATTAATTCTAATGAAATAGCACGATCAGGAAGCACGGTTTGACAAAATTGAAATTAAAGAAAATTGCGAACCCTCGCTGAAAATCGCAGCATGCATCCCACATGCACTGGCCATCCCAAATAACTGCACAATATTCGGATGGCTGCAGTGTCGCGTTCATATCGTGCACGAGAAAAAGACGGAGGTAGGCTCACCGAAGGCCCGAATACCGTGCAATATCCTCCCGCCATTCCTGTGGCCAGGATCGGTGCATACAATTTAAAGGGAGGAAGAGGTAAAAATACCTCCTCCGCATTGTCCCCTTCATACGGTGCCACGGTTATGTCCGATGCAGATCCGTGAATGCGCGCAGAATACACGCGCCGTGCGCAGCGCCTGCCGTGCTGGAGGAACACTGCACCACAGTTTGCCAGCCGTATCTCATTGCGAAGATCCAGATCCCCTATCGGGAACCTGCGAAAATCTGGCGGTTGGCCGTCAGTTAGATGGGGGAATCAGGTATCTGCTCACCGGAAGGAGGATCGGGGGTTACCTGAGTGATATTGGTGCTGTTAAAGTTTCCCCCGGCGACGACGAAATTCTGTGCTTGGGGGAAAAAGGCGCCCGGAACCTATGTAGAGCACGGCGAGCTTCGATTAGAGGAGAGGAGGGTAGGGCACAAACTGATCGCGTTGCTCGTCCATCGTCTGCGGGGAGTGGAGTTCACCGTCGGTTCGAGGCTCGTCGCCCATGGATGGTGGAGGTAGGAGGCAGAGATGTTAAGCGCCAGAATCCTGGCTGTGCGTGTGAAGCTTCTGATCATCTGTGTAGATGGCTGTGTAGATAGCTGTCATTTCTGGACAGAGAACCCGCACAGCCCTTTAATACGGCTTACACTGCGAACACCGCAGGGAAGATTCGACAGCCCGGGAGATTCTCTAGGCGAACGGTCCACACTTGCATGATCAATGCATGATGGGTCCAACATTTCGTCCGTCTCCGAATATCATGACCTATTTCTGTACAGCTTACACTGCCTGCGAAGCACCCGAGGGATGATTCCACAGTCCGGGCGAAGATTATCTAGGCCGACGCTCTGCACCTGCGATGCATCAAAAATTTAAATTTCGTACAAACGGAAGAAGCCCGGTCGATTCGGGCTCATACTTCAACTGCTTTTTCCCTTCTGTTGAGCACACCTGAATCATGAACACTTTCACCCCACTAGGATGCTCGCTTATCATCGGGTTCAACCCGAGTTTGACCCGAGTCATACATCGCCTCGATTGCGGGTGGTCCCCACCTGCGTTCACTTCAGGTGCATGCTGCCCCTTCAATCCGGGCTCTACTCATACACGTAATTCCTCGCGACTTCCTTCTTACTCTAGCTCAAACCCCGTTTCGCTCAACTATAATTGTATTCTGCAAACGGATAATAGTACTGAGTCCGCTATAGTACCGACACCGCACCCACCACCGCGCAGGATTAAATGTACACTGCAGCGCGCCCTCGTTCCATCGTCGGAAGAAAATTTCGCCGCTCGAATTAGCCCCAAGAAAAAATATAATAAATCTTAAAAACATCTCCAGCCAACAACTGCCTGGAGGGAAATATTCCTCGATGAATACGGGAAACACCGCTCACGCAAAGAGAAATCACTCGCAGCGGAGCGAGTCAGAGATGAAAAAGGTCGAGGGGTAGTCAAATTCCAGACTCACTCAGGTTCGAATGCTTGGTCGTCCGCGCGCATGAAAAGCAGAGATATAACCTGCCCACGATTCTGGTGTTCTGCGTAAACTTTGGGCCGCTATAGGCTAGACTACGGCCAACCTGAAACAGTGTCCGCGTCTGCGAATGCCGCACCAAGACCCGGTTTAATCCGAAAACACCGCACATCCGCACCCTAAAATGCGAACAGGGGGGTCAACATTGTGAAATCGGGGCGGCGCTCACGCTGACCAGGGCGTCGATGCGCAGCTTGCCCTGGGAAGTACGAGTCGCGGACGAAGCAGTAGTCTGCAATTAACGAAAGGAACCCGTGCTCTCTCTCCCTCATCAACTTATTGTCACTCTAAATGTTCGAGTAACATCTCTTTTCCAAAACCATGATGCTGTGCTATAAAGTTCATGAAATTGAACTCTGCAGCAAAAACATCCTAAATGACGTAGCTAACCATTATTTGATTCCACGTGTTGTTGAGGCTGTTTCCCACACTCCCTCTCCTCTTCGTCCTTTTTCTTCCTGGTGCATACTTGAGTGCACAAGTGATAGCACATAATAGTTGCTCGTCCTACCAAGACTCATGTGCAAGATTAGTGTTCAACAATCTCAGCCCAATCTTTTTCAAGTCAGGCTCCGCGAAAGGAGATTTACCAGAATGAACTGAGGTGTAGCGTGGCCGGAACCCGCCAGCTTCGTCTCGCACGGCAATCACTGTCGGAGTGTGAAATGCCGGTGCCACACCGGTGCCATCAAATTCTGCCGGCCCATTGTGCCCCTATTTGGGTCAATTCAATACTCAGCCCACTCATTTCCCGTTCTCCCTTGAACTTGTACCGCCACATATTTCAAAATACCGTGTACCTCGTACAGTGGACCCCCGGTCCTTGAACCGCCCCCACTCCTTGAGCCACATCCATCAAACGATGTCGGCCGGCCACAGTTTTGTAGGAATTGCTTAGAGAGTTGTAGGGTGGTGTAGGGTCCATATAAGCATCCTATTGGGGGGGTTTGGGCGCCAACGGCCTTGTTCTGCCTCTTCAGCATGCAAATTTGCACCCATAATGAGGTAAAAATAATGATGGACACTTTGATATATCTCGCTGCGGTAACGGCCACCGTAGAGGTGTCTTATTCTCCATTTCAACAGTAATTGAACGTAGAGAAGATTCGGAGGGTCTCCGATACTCGGAGTCGCAACCTAGGCAATACAAGTCTCGGAATACAAAAGAAAAGAAAGGAAAAGGCGGAATCAAGGCTCAGAAATCTAGCTCGAGCTCTACCTGTGATCCCGACTGGATGAGAAAATATCAGTTTAACCAAAGAAGAGGACTCGCCGAATCGATATCTCGGTCAATTTTGGCCTTCAGTGCAACGGTAAACTTCGCCAATCTCTCAAACCCGTTCGTCTTGTAAAGTGGGCATGCAGCCATTTTGTTGACGGCCAGAGTTAGGACTTCGGGACTATTCAATCTGGCGAGGGGTGAATTGGCTAGTGTGGCGTGCAGTCTCTTCAAATGACCGGCGAACCATGCTACTAAGGGCCTTTCAGGTGCGTTTGCATAATCCCAAGTCCGATCATCATATGGGCAGCTACACCCGCCCCCCTCAGTGCAACCAACACCGGGAATTTCGTCCGAGCGATTGATCCATTTGAGTGTCGAAGTCGGCACTGTCGCGACCTGTGTACACTGGGAGTGGTACAGGAGGAGAGAATGATATGTATCCGCGGTCATATCGTTCAGGTGCGGGGGCCGGGGTGAATCACAGACATCGCGAATGGGAACACTGAGGGAGCTCTTTGCGGCCTCTCGCGCGAGGTCCTTCCATTCATGGCGACAGGCGATTGCAAACACGGCGACAGCATGCTCCTGGACGTATTCCCGTAGCTGCCTTTTCGCGAAAGGTACAATGAACTGCATGTCGTATCTGGCGATGAGGGACTCGACAGTGTCCCGCAATTTATCCAATGTCAGGATTGTGATGGGCTCGGCACCGGGATATCAGAACCGCAGCGTTCTGTCGAGAACGACAGCAGATTCGGCCATCGAGATTGTGGGAACATCGGGTTCGGAGGGGGGCTGGGGTAGGGTGAACATCTCCTTGAAGAACGGCGAAGCGAGGGAGAGCACGACGCGGTAGACGTGGAAGTCGATGCCATCCGATGAGCGAAGAATGACATCCGCGCCAGGATCGTCAAACGGAGCACGGGGAACAAAGGGAGGAGTGGTGGAATGCCCAATTCTGCTTGTGGTGGACATCACAGTGTCGCGTCCAAGAATGACTGGGAAAGCCCGCACTGCCAGACCCAAGAGGTGAGTGATCGGAAGATCTTGTCCTCTGATGTGGCCACGCGAGCGACAGATTTGTAATATCCGAACATCTCACGCCGAGTCGGCATCAATCGGCTTCTCGGCGTCCTACATACGAAAGAAATTCAGCGCACATTCACTCAGTCTCCTACCCACCCTCTGTTACGGGGTTGGGAATCCTAGTAGCGGTATTTACAGTAGAAATACAAAAATGGGAATTCTATGATGGCTCATCAATCCATCAGCTCTAGAACACATTTCACACTCCGAACTTCAGGCCCAACCCCTCCACGGAGGCTGGCCTTTAACAAATGTAAACAACACAGCCACCCACCTAAGGCCGTTTCCGCGAATGTGTCAAACCTAAATCATACCTCTCCCCAAATTGGTCCCCGAGGTCCGGGGATAATAAGAAAGGCTTCAGGGCCAACAAACCAATTTTTTTTGGGAAGAGAGGACATCGAGGAAAAAAACATCCAAAATGTGGCTGTGTTGTTTACATTTGTTAAAGGCCAGCCTCCGTGGAGGGGTTGGGCCTGAAGTTCGGAGTTTGAAATGTGTTCTAGAGCTGATGGATTGATGAGCCATCATAGAATTTCCATTTTTGTATTTCCACTGCAAATACCGCTACTAGGATTCCCGACCCCGTAACAGAGGGTGGGTAGGAGACTGACATTCATTCGCCTTCTTAGCTCGCAAAATATAGGATTAGTAGATTACAATCATTATTATTATGTGAATACATCTGCCCCGGAAGTGGCGCGTGGCTCGGAAATCGTGGTCGGAACTTTGAACCCTACTGTGAAGAAGCGACGACCATCTACGCCGGGGGCGTGCACCTTGCGCGTCCCAAGTTCCTGATCCCCCCTTTCAAGATAGCTTGGCTTTGGTCGGCACTGGTACTGGTCATAACCCAAGAAATATTTGGCAATGTGCTATGTGCATTATCTACAGAGCCAGAGTTCCATGTTGATTGCAGATTTTACGCATCAAAAGACGCGAAATGAGGAAGTGACGCGCCGAGCACCCAGGTAGGGGATGTGTGGGTGCGAGTGGCAGAATGATGGCCGCCTCTGCTGCCGTCGTTGGCCGATGTTTGTGCTTGCCAAACAATTTCCTGATTTGGGGGTGTGGTGTGTCGTGGGAACATTGGCCAAGATCTTCCGATCACTCACCTCTGGGCCAGACCGGACTGACATGAGGGAAATACGTGCATCACCAAAAATGTCGCACGCATCAAAGGACCTCGTGACTTCGGCAAAGGCCGCGAAGCCTAAGACACGTCTTGTGAGGCGCTTAACAGCGTCTTCAAGGCTCACCGCCACTTGTCAAGGTTCTAAAAGCCTCGTCGTCACCTTGCAAGGCTCTTCCAATATGGGCAACATTGACTTAGAGCTGAACCTTTCAAAATGTCAAGCGCTGACTTCTGACATGGGGTCAAGGGGGTTCGAATAGCCGAAAAATACACCTCACACCGATGATTATCATATTTGGGGTCCACCCAGATGCAATTCGAGCACCCAAGTGTCGAATTGCACATAGGTGGACCTGAAATTCAATTTACTTCTAGTACTTTTGGTCCCACTGATTTTGTAACTTAAAGTAATAGAATAAAATTATGATTCAGCTGCCCTGAAACCCATTCGAAAGCCTATGATTTAGATTACACGAAAGTCCAACTGAGATTGAAAACCAAAATCACACCAACAATTATCATATTTTGGGTGAGCTGAAACTTTATTCGAAACGAGTCCGCAAAGGTTCCCATTGGTCCGGGAACTACCGAACCAATGGGCACGGCTGCATGGCTCCGCTTTGTAGCAGTACAAGTAGCAGGGACTGGACTGGGCTCATTCATGGCCGCAAAAGCGGCACCGAAATAGTCATCAGTGTCGATAGAAGGAGTGCTAGCACGAGAGGACATTGAGGGCGAGGAGAAGCGAGTCGAATTGATGACAGAGAAACTGTCGACTCTGGCGGCTATATAGATTTTTGCCTTCCTATTTGAGAAATCAGATGTGATTGTCTCCAGGTCCAGCAAATCGAATAGGCTCAAATATGGTGTCGGTTCTGAATACTTGGTGACTGATTCAGCGCCAATGCCTTCATTGAGAAGCACTCGTTCTACAAGCGCTGGTGTCACGTGCGATTTGATCGGCGTTGGAGCGATTAGATTGGGGTCTGATCGTGACATTACCCCCCCTCTAGAATCAACGTCCTCGTTGATCTCGATGAAAGTGTTGGTTTCGGGAATAAATAATTTCTTTGTCGAGTATTGTAAGGACTCCTCCTTATGTTTATATCTCTCGATTAAATAGTCCCAGTATCCGGTCGGCATGACCGGAACGGTGCGGATATCAATCCTGTGATCTTTGTTATATTTATTAAGGATATTCTTCGCATGCGTCAGGTGGCGCTGGGGTTCCCACGTCCTCTCCCCGAGAGGGTAGTTCTTCCACTTGATTAAATATTGGAAGCCTTTCCCATGCTTCCAGTGCTTCAGAATTTCCTCCACTTTGTACTCCTCGTGACCCTGCACGATCTGAGGTGCCGGCCTCTCCTCTCTCCGGTGTGTCGGTGGCTCAACGTATGGCATCAGCAATGCCTCATTGAAAACCAGATGTGACTTGTTTGTTTCAGGCAATCTGAGCCTATATACCGAGGCTCCTACCTTCTCAATGACCTCATATGGTCCCAAATGTCTTTGGTTTCCAGCCAGACCTTATCGCTGACCTTGAACTCAGGCGCCTGGTGCATATGAATGTCAGAATATCTTTTCATTGTTTTTTGACTTTTTTCCAGCGCAGCTGCCGCTTCATCCCGGATCTTTTTCATTTTCTTGGCAAGGTTGTTCGCTGCCTCGTTGCACGACTCGACTGTGTTTTCTATCCCCTTCCCGGGGTGGTATCCAGTGTTCACGAAGAAGGGTGACATGCTCGTCGATGAGCTTTGTTTGTCATTGTGAGTGAACTCGGCCAAAGCGAGCCACTCTGCCCAATATGATTGGCGATAATTTACGAATACGCAGAGATATTTTTCGATCTCCTGGTTCATGCGCTCCGTCTGTCCATCAGTGATCGGATGGAAAGCGGTGCTCGGGTTCATTTCAATCCTGAGGAGCCGGTTCAGCTCCCGCATGTAACTGGAGACGTATCTCAGATCCCGGTCAACGGAGGAAGAGGCGCGTCGCATCACAGCGTGGTGTTCCTGTAATGTGTTATTAAATTAATTGCTGCCATGACACGGAAGGCAGAAGATGGCAATGCAACGGCGCTTTGTCTTGCTCACCTGAGCCATAATACCATGCCTCCTGAGAAAAAAACCACCGAGAAACACGCAGACGCGCAAGTGGCGCTGGCTCAGGTGGTGGAGACGACGAGAAAGAAACGAGGAAATATAGGGGATTTTCATGGGCAGCGCCTGAAGTTCTTGGACGCCTGGATTCCTGTCTACTTGAAGGCATCGAAGAATCGCAAGACACGTGAATGTTGGTCTATGCTCTGGGACGAATATTGGGTGAAGTTCCATTGGAGTTTGCCGTTGACGGAGGAGCCGAGCGATGCGGGCGGCGCGAGCAGCATCAACGAAGACGTGCTGATGGAGGAGCAGCTGCAGACGAAGTGCAAAGTCATGCGGGACACTAAGCAAGTGAGTCGTGCACGACCGTGTCGTGCCTGTGGAAAGGAGTCAGTAAGCTGATGGACGGCGCAGAAAATTAAAACGTGGTATAACCACATACGTACCGCGATGGGCCTGGAAGCGAACCCGTTGACACCATGGTTGGCGCGTCTGCGGCAGCCTGTTGGAGCGCCGCCGAAGCGCATCACCGACTACCAGGTTTACATGCAACACGAGGACTTCAAAACGGCAGTTACTGCGAAATTTGAGGAGCTCCACTGGGACGCCCCGCGCGAGGAGCGGCTGAATCGCCGGTGTGCCGTCGCACGTAAGATGTTTGAGGACGAGCCGATGGAGGTGAAGGAGCGCATACCCGCGGAGGCGACGGCCGAGCTGGAGGAGGAGCAGGCTAGGTGGAAGGACGCAGATGAGGGCTTGCCATCCTGTGACAAGGGAATCAAGCCGAGTGAGTGGGCCGCGCTTGAGACCAGGCCGGCAGCTGACTTTTGGCTGACAGGGCACGCATATGGTTCTCCACCGTGGTGGCCCCGCTGCTCTCAGCGCTGCGGGCGTACACGGGGTACCACTTGACGTTACTGGGCGGGCGCATCGTGAGTGAGGAGGAGGAAGTGAATCCGGACGAGAGGGGAAAGGTGGTCTGTGTGCATGCCGGGAAGACGAAGACGGCAGTGCCGGGGGTGGAAGGCCTGGACTTTACGCAGTGGGATGAATCCGGTTATGAAGCAGTTGTGCAGCAATTTATGCGCTACGTGTGGGCAGCAGGTAGGTGAAAACGGGCTTTGCTGTGACCGAGGTGATACTAACGCAAAGGCTTGCAGAGGCAGATCCAGGGACAACGCCCTCAGGTCCCGCGGCGACCGCATCGACCACCCCTGCGCCCACCACCACCGCGATGCCACCACCCGCGCCCACCGCATCCGCGACGCCCACGCCCGTGCCCACCGTGACTGCGACGCCCATGCCCGCTATGTCTGCATCCACGTCCGCGACGCCCACGCCCACAACGTCCGCTGCCGCGGCACCCGCATCGACAACGAGCATGACGGGCGCGACGACCGCGGCCCGTATAGACGGCTTAAAGGTCTTGGAGCTGGCGCTGCGCACGGAGCTAGAGCAAATGAATCCGCGAAGCGCCTGCTCTAGAGTGGATGAGCTGGAGAAAATGAATGAGTACGAATTGAGACGCACAAATAACGTGGCTACCAGCAGGGCCGGGTTGGTGGAGCTGGACGAGCAAATGGGCGGGGAGATGACTGGCATGGATCGGCTCCTTGTGTTTGGCGAGAAGGGCAGAGGGAAGAAACGCGAGCACAAGGGGAACAAGGGTCCGAGGAGGGGCTGCAAGTGCCCTAAAAGGGTAACGGAGACCGAGGGAAGCGGCAGCTCGAGTGACTCGGAGACGGAGAGTGGAGGCAAAGACGAGACGGCACCGCGCCAGGAGGTGCCCCCGGTAACATGCGCACGGGGTATTCCTGCGGGCAGGACGCAATCGCCGGAAGAGCAGGTGGCAACAACGATCTGGGATGTGCTGCAGTGGACGGAGAGCGGGTTCGGGTTGTTGATCGCGTTGGACGGCATTGCAGGCCAGGAGTGGAAGGAGGTTTGCGATTTGTGGTGGACATTGGAGTCCTCCATGAAGTGGGTGGCGGTAAGTGTTTAACTTGGAAGCAGCGACGGGGCTGACAATTGCCGTTCTGCCAGAGCAAGCCGCTGCAGTCGACGGGTCGCCCTGAGGCGGTTGCCTGGTGGACCGGGCACAGCAGGAAGCGCAAGCCGACGCTGACCAACGTCGAGAAGTTTGACATGCAGTGGAACATCTGGTGGGGTCAGCTGAATCCGAGCTGGCGACGTGAGGTGGACGGGGAGATGGCACGGGAGGAGCACGGGGGTTGGGGCGCGCTGAAAGCATCGGGAATCAATGGGTTGTTCACAGTTATGGTCTGCCTGAAGTGGTGGAAGGAAGAATTGGGGGATTCGGCAGCCGTTGGGGATTGGGTGCACGCAGTGGCTGATGTTACGTGGGTCTTCCATCGAATGCCCCGCCACGAGGATGCGGCTGCAGCGGGATCAGAGGGGGCGTGCGAGGCGAGAACGAGCGGGGGAGCGGAGGATGTGGCAATGGTGGGATCAGATGGGGCGCGCGAGGCAGGAATGGACGGGGCTGTAAGGAAGAGCGGAGGACTGGAATGAAATGGCGACGGCATGGGCAAGATAGATGGAGTGGAGGGCATGGCTTGAAGGCCTGCGCCCCCTCATTGAGGCCGCTGGGCGGTGGGAAATGGCGGCCAACGCGCGGTGTTTGTACTACTTTGATGTGCGCCTGTGCTTGATTATCTTGATTATCTTGGTTATCTTGATTGATGTCAGTGATGTAGTGATGCCGGCGCCTTAGGCGACCTGGCCATATACGCGCCCCTGCGAAATTTAAACTCCGACGCACCCCAGGAGGCCTCTGCGTGCGCCGCCGTGCCGCCAGGTGGCTGTGCACCTACTGCCCCAGCATACCACATTACAGCCGTGGAGTACACCCACGACATTTTGCGTTATCCTGACTGCATGGGCTGTCCGAGGCGGAGTCCAATGACTACAAGAAGCTCCGAAATATCGAGCGGAAGCAGAAGGAGAAGGCGGCGGTGTCACGATTTGACCCCAATCTAATCGCTCCAACACGGATTGAAGAGCACGTGACCCCAGCGCTTGTTGCACGAGCGCTTCACGCCGATGGCATAACGTGGGAGGACTTTGCTGGCTAAAGATCACATGGCAACGGAACACAATAGTCGTTTCCATGAACTATTATTTAGTATTGACACTTGACACTTGACGTCTCCGATCACAATTCGCTGGTAACCTCATTGTATTATATACTTAACTACTTGAGTTCACACGGTTCGACAAACAGTATAAGTAGAGTAGCTATTCACTTGTAGTTCTTTAGTCTTTTATTCGATCATCTTTTTGAGACATCTACCTGCACTTTCCAATCCACTCTCTTGTAGAGTTGGACACAAGGTCTTGACTGTGACAGGCGGCGTGGCTGGGGTGCGAAGTCGAACAGGCCCGGTCCGAGATTGAGGACTCGGAGGACGAGCAGGATTTCGAGCGGGAGATGACAAAGAACGGCGACGAGGACGACGACGGGGCCTGGCGGCAAGGGAAACCAGCTGAGAAGAAGAAGAGGGCGCAGCAGGGGGACGCTGGCGTGCATCTCACCAATTCACGGGGAAAAGACAAGGCGAAGGGCAAGGGCAAGGCGAAGGTGAAGGCGAGGGTGGTGGAGCAGGACAATGACACTGAGGATCTTGACGGGAACGACGAGGACAAGGATGATGATGAGGGCACGGGTGCGAACCACAAGTCGGGGCCCATCCCCAAGGCGATCCACGAAGCCATGGTTGCCACCCACAACGTGTTTTTGGCGGAGATCGCGGTGCTCGCCAAGCAGTGTGGCAAGGCGTCCCACACCTTGCACCAGAGCCTGGGGACCGTGGTAAAGGGGTTGCGTGGCATGGCTCCCTGGAGCATTTGGCAGACGTGGTACTCGGTCGACCATCCTATAGACAAAGAGAAAGGCGAGGTCTTTATTTCCAGGGGCCCAACGAGTATTTGCTACCAAATGGTGATAGACGACACCTGGGCGTATAATACCAAGTCCCGCCAGGCGTTCATAAAGGTGTGCGATCTGCCGGAGGATCAACTCAGCAACACGGACACTGTCAAAGACAAGATACCTTGGTTATGGGAGTGGCAGAATAATTTGATGTCGAATGCCACCAGCAAGTGGCGTGACGATGGAAAATTTAAAGGGAAGGGTCGGAGGGCGGTCAAGCCGCTTCTGCAGCAGGTGCGTTCCAAGCGCCCACCTTACCAGATACACGACTAATGATGCTTGCAGGGACACACCATGTGTGATTCGCTCAACATCCATATCTTTGGCTACGTTGTGGACACGCAGGGTCAGGCGAGCTTCACCTTCGGGACTACAGAGGAATATAAAGTAATGAAGACTACACATCAGTCGGCCCTGACGCAAACTCTGAAAGACTACGAGCATATATTCGGGGCATCTCGATACTACCTCTAACATAACAGCGCTAACGGGATGGGCGACAGCATGATTGAATTAAAAGCTCGGGGCGGCATGGCGGCACCCCTCGTGGTGGCGGTACCGTCCAAGGAGTTCGAAAGGAAAAACAACGAGAAGATCTGGGACGTCCATCGACGGGTGCTCGCCTTGATCATGTCCAAACAGCTGCTGGTTTCGAGCCAGACTGACCACATATCTGCGCAGAGGCCGCGTGCGTATCCGAGGATGTGCCAGCCGTGCAGAACATGGTATGGGGGCCCAAGTTCTTGGACCTGGCCTTCAAGTACCAGTTCCGGGTGATGCAGTACCCCGAGGCTCTGCATCAGGCTGGCTTGATCCTAGGCGGCGCCTTGAACGTGAAGAAAATCCAGACCCAGCAGTACAACATGTTTATGCCGGCTTTGCACCAAGCCCATGAATACAAGGCGGCGGCAGGGAACAACAACAACAACGACAATGGCAACGACGCGATGGCTATTGTGCCTTGGGATGACGGTATGTGCGAGTTGTGG
Organism: Mycena rosella; assembly: GCA_029378255.1. Classification (NCBI taxonomy): domain Eukaryota; kingdom Fungi; phylum Basidiomycota; class Agaricomycetes; order Agaricales; family Mycenaceae; genus Mycena; species Mycena rosella. The sequence goes on from JARKIE010000127.1 coordinate 68,703, forward strand.
AATGGTCGAGGCGCATCACTTACCGGCATTGATAGATGAGAAAACTCTGTCTCTGGAGGCACAACGGGACCTTCCACTGGTGCTGACAGTGACAGAGACGCTGCTGTACGTGAAGAACAGTGCAGCGTACAACGGTGCCATCAGCGAAAACCGCAAAAGGCTTCCAGGACTTCGCGTTCTGACGCTGGCGACGATGACGATCGTGGGCGTTCACGTTCAAGGACCGTCCAGGCGGCCCTGGGGGTGCGGTCGTGTTCAAGCTCGGACCACGGGAGTCGGTATCGGGAGCGCTCGCGTTCACGGACCGTGCGGGCAGGCGGCGACCACTACAGCAATGATGGTCGGGAACAGTCCTACACGCCAGTTCTACGCGAGCGTGCATGGTCTCCACCTCGTGCAGGTTCCTCGCACCACCCTGAGCGCATGCAGTCTCCACCGGGAAACCGCTACACACGGCTAGAGGATAACACGACGCCAGTGTTCGAGACAGAGAATGATTGTGAACAGTACAATGCAGAGCAGGCACTCTATAGGTTTTGAATGGTGGTATCGTATTGAGATGTTTATGCCTTTATGTTACATGATTATGCATTATGTGTTTTGGTGCAGGATAATTTCCTTTTGGGATGCGATGGGTTGTTTGTGCATGTTAGGAAAAAAACAACTTGGGTGAAATTATAATAATATTGAACGCCGAATAAAGGTATATAAAGCAAGATAGTAACATCGGTCACAGTAAGGTACCAAGGTGTAGTAAATGAAATGGCAGAAAAATAAAATAAAAGGAGTACTTTGGTGGGATTCGAACACTCGCCGGAACAGAAAAAAGATTATGTAACATGAGTGCTCGCGGATTTAATCATAGGTCATAGCAACCATACAGGACCAAATATAATATAGACTCACCTCACTAATGACACGACGCCAAAGGGCAAAGAAAAGGAAGTGTCTTGGTGCGGATTCAACACGCGACCACTTCAGGCTACCCTTATGACCTACCATTAGGGATAGTTCCTACCTCATGGAATAACTATCCCAAGGGCCTCGCGTCTAAGAGGTACATCCCACCTGTGTGGGATGTCCCACCACTCAGCTAGGGACATCCCACTGCTTGGTGAGGGATGTCCCGCCCGCCGCAGGCGGAGAAAAATTTGCCTTTTTTGGTAGGTGTGGGATATCCCCCGGCCATAGGCTGGACCAAAAAAATTGCCTTTTTGAGCAGTTAAAGTTGGGTATATCCTGCTTATAAAAAAAGTACTCTGCATTGCCCGTCGGAATGTGTCTGCACCTACCGCCTTTGAATCCGCCTCCACCTACCGCCTTGCTCGAATATGCACGTAGCGCCCTGGTCAAATGTGCCTCCGCGTTGCCCGTCGGAATGTGTCTCTGCCTACTGCCTTTGAATGCGCCTCCACCTACCGCCTTGCTCAAATATACACCGAGCGCCCTGGTCAAGTGCGCCTCTGCATTGCCCGTTGGAATGTGTCTCTGTCTACGGCCTTTGAATGCGCCTCCAGCTACCGCCTTGCTCAAATATGCACCGAGCGCCCTGGTTGAATATGCCTCCACATTGCCCGTTGGAATGTGTCTCCACCTACCGCCTTTGCCTACTGCCTTGCTCAAGTGTCTCCGCCTACCGCCTTTGAATGCGCCTCCACCTACCGCCTTGCTCGAATATGCACCGAGCGCCCTGGTTGAATATGCCTCCACATTGCCCGTTGGAATGTGTCTCCACCTACCGCCTTTGCCTACTGCCTTGCTCAAGTGTCTCCGCCTACCGCCTTTGAATGCGCCTCCACCTACCGCCTTGCTCGAATATGCACCTAGCGCCCGGGTCGGATATGTCTCTGTATTGCCCATCGGAATGTGTCTCCGCCGAGGCAAACTGTGGGACATGGGACATCCCATGAAAAATGTGGGACGTCCCACCTCAATCGAAGGGATGTCCCACACAACCCCATGGGATGTCCCATTTACTGCAGTGGGATGTCCCTGCAGGTGGGACATCCCTCGTCAATGATGTGGGACGTCCCCTCAGTTCAGTGGGATTTCCCCCTGACGTGGGAATTCCCCGCTGGGACATCCCATCTGGGTGGGATGTCCCTCCTCAATCTGTGGGATGTCCCATCTTTATTTATTTGAAGGTGGGACATCCCATCTGTAATTAAATCTTGAGCGGGATATCCCACCTGTAATTAAATTTGGGTGGGACATCCCACCTGTAATTAAATCTTGGGTGGGACATCCCATCCTAGCATGGGATGTCCCTCTGTTCCTAGTTTCCTTTTTGGGACCATAGCGGTTGTTGTGCTATGCTGTTTTGTCATTTGCTTATTTTGGACTAGTTATACTGTATTTGCTCTGCCCTCCTCTATTGAATGGTTAGTATCTCTTGTTATATCTTACCTAATTTTTGTACCCGTTGTCGCGTGTTGAATCCGCACCAAGACACTTCCTTTTCTTTGCCCTTTGGCGCCGTGTCATTAGTTAGGTGAGTCTATATCATATATGGTCCTGTATGGCTAATGTGGCGCGGAAATTTGCATTACATAATCTTTTTTCTCTTCCGGCGAGCGTTCGAATCCCACTGAAGTACTCCTTTTATTTTATTTTTATGCCATTTCATTTACTACACCTTGGTATCTTAATGTGATCCGATGTTACTATCTTGCTTTATATACCTTTATTCGGTGTTCAATATTATTATAATTTCGCCCAAGTTGTTTTCTTCCTAACATGCACAAACAACCCATCGCGTCCCAAAAAGGAAATTATATTTGAGGCTGGTGTCAAACATCATGAAATCGCTCCAGTTCAAAGAGACCCGTAAAGCATGTATAGTATAACGTAGGGCAACATAAAATAACAAAGGTATGGGCATATATTACAAATCCGCGTCTACTAGAAATTGAACGACGCAGTCGCAGCGTGCAGATTGGTGGCGAATCGCTCCCGGATCGCCATGAAAGAGTCATGTACCGCAAGTAGACTGGCCCGCAAGGCCTGGATGGACGCTACGGCGCGATGCCGCCTGATGGCCACGGTTGTCGACTATGAAGGCAATCAGACACGGCTGCCAACCAAAATGAAAATGGACGACGTACCTCGGTGGCAGGAGCGTAAACCATGCGATAGAGCAAGGGCGACATGGTATTAAGGTACTAGGGGGATTTCCAGTCAGAAAGAAGCGGAGCTGAATCAAAAGATAGACTGACCATTGTGTACATAAGGAAGTGCCAAGGGTGTTCACATCCCTCGCCAGCGGAGAGGGAAGAAAGTGCCGGGACCTCACGGAACTGAACGCAAGTGTCGTAGCAGGAGACGCGCATCTGAAGGGAAATCAAGTCAGTGCGCGGATATTACACCACAATCAAGCAAGCATTACCGGCAGGACGGCGGGAGCGGCGCTGCGCATCGCCGGGCGGACCTTGGGCGCACGACGCGTCACCTTGCGATCGAAGGGCGAGCGCGGCAGAAGGGGGAGGCATTTGAGAGAACGGCGGGCTTTGACAGCAATCATGAGGGAGGGGTGGGGGTGCTAGATAAAGTGGTGGGGATGGTAAATGAGGCGGCTGGGATGGTAGATCCCTGTAAAAACCCCTTACCTTTATACTACAGCTATACCAGGCCACCGCTTTCCCAAAGCGAGCAACAATGGGTGGCCGTCGCCCAAAGTGGAAAATTATCGACCACTGCGATCGCGCAGTAGCCGCAACCCGAAAGGGGACAATGGCGCTTTGGTTGCCATCATTCAGCTTCCCATTGGCTAAACGAACAAATGACTTTATCGGTATACAGAGCAACATTGACCAGGAGTTTTAAAAATCATACAGAATCGTGCATTGGACATAATAAAATCATTCTCGCACCTTACAGTGGTAAATCATATACGTCAGAAACCATAGAAAGTCGCGGGCGGGGCTGTGCGAGGCGGACATTTCCCCGCCGCCGCTTCTGCGCTGCGTCCGCCACCATTTCCTTCGCATCCGCTTCCCAAACGCGACCTACACACCACGTCAAAACCAGATGCGACGCCGGATAAGACCCACTCCCATTGACAATAATATGTGAGATGTTCGTCGTGACGCTCCGGGTGGGTATTCGGCAAGTCAAAAACGAACAACTTGGCGTTCAGCGTTGCCTTACGTGGCGATGTGCCATCCAGGTGGCAGCGGGCGTAAATGCGACGGACTGGTATATAGCGGTCAGTACAAGGACGGCGACGAAATCAAAATGCGCGACGCACGGGTGGTATCGAACTCGGCCCGGCGCTCATCCGCCCCCGGGAAAGGGTTCTTCACCGTGAAACGATAACCGTTGCCGGCAATGTCGCAGGCCGCACCACGATCGCCATCGACGCGGTCCATGAGCGCGGTGTACTCAGCCAAGATCTTCTCCTTGTTGGATAGGATCTTACGCATGTTGTCGTCGACCTCGAACTGGAAGCCAAATTCAGCCTCGAACTGGCGCACTGTGCCCGTCGTTTCAGTAGCTGCACGTTATACAATCATGCCACGTACCGTCCTCAAAATATTGGAGTAATTCCGACTTGTGCGAGATGTGCGATAAATACACTGAGGAAAAGTCAGTGCACGCCTCATCGGCACAATACGAGTACGCACCGACATCCTGTCGCCTCTCAGTCAGCTCGTTGAACCTAGTCTCTTTCCTGGCGTGCCACTCCGCGTTCTCGGCATCGGGCACGAACTTGCCAAAGCGCTCTTCATAGTCGTCGACTACGACACATCAGAGCGCAGCGCAGGGGGGCGGGCATCCACTCACGACTGAATTTGAACTCCATAGCTTTTATGGCATCGTCGGGGAACCGGTCTGAATAATACAGTCGATTGTAGAATGTGCGACACTTACTTGCCAAGGCTCGATTCATATACACCTGCTCGTTTAGCACCGCCCGCTCCTCCTCCTCCGCGAGCAGCCGAAGCTGGTGGTGTCTCGATCCTTGTCGACTGTCGATGCGGGGCATCACCGAGGCAGGCAGGAACGGCGATGTGAGTCTGGGCAAGGGCTTGTTCTGGGTGCGGACGGCCGGCATAGTGCGTGGTGAGCAGAATCAGAGGTCGCAGTGCTCTGCGATGTTGGCTTTTAACTGCCAGCGCGTTGTATCTTGCCACCTTCCTATTATTCTTCTGCTTTGGGGCCGATGTGGCCTGGTGATCGCTATATTTTTGATTACCCGTTTGGGCGGGGCGGCATCGTCTGCCTCGATTGCAATCTTCTCGTTTACATTCTTTTTGTAGTAAGTATAATATCTACATTCGTACTACAATACATGATGGTGGTAGGGGAGCAAGAGGAAAATAGGCGCCGGAGCCAAATAGCGCGGCAATTATAGTGACGTCTCTCGGCACCTTGGCACCACAAGCGCCCACGTGACCCGGCGCGACGCGTCGCGACGGCCCCCCAACTTTGAAAAAGGACAAAAAACACGAGAAAAAAGTATTCTAGTACAGGCGGTCCCGCTCCCGTGCGTTACGATAAACGTCGGCCGTCTTTATCGCCTCCAACATCCCAAACTCCTCCTCTTCCGCCCCACTGTCCTCCCCTTCCTCGTCGTCCGACCGACTCCCACTGTAATGCCGGTCTTCGCCTCGCGCGGCGACATGGGCGTCCACGACGCACACCGATATCTCAGCCGGCGCCGGGCCCCAGGGTGACAACGTGCCTCCTTCGATGCCGAGGTCGGGTAGAGACCTGTCCCAAGTGGCACACAGGTGCACCGGCTTGTCGCGAAGTAGTCGTAGTTGATATTTATCTTTACTCTTTCCTGCAACCCAATCGTCAGCCTGCCGTTCAGTATTATCATGGGAAACACGTACGCGCTTTCGTTATCGCCAGATTTACTGTTGCCCATTCCTCGGGGAACCACTCCCGCAACGAACACGTCTCTTTCTTCAATCGCACATCTTCCTCGTCGCACCGATCCAGCTCCAACATCGCCTTGATGCCGGAGCGCACCTGCTCGTCGCACAACCAAGGGGGCGGTTCTGTGGCTGCCTCCACGTCGTCGTCGTCCAGGCCGATGTCTTCCCAAATTCCGTCGTCGACATCGAGCTGCCAGATTCCTTTCGCCGGCATTGGGTTAGGCGCGATGGCGCCCCGGGGCGCCTGGCCATCTTGAATCAGCTTGGCGATCTCGCCACACAGCTTGTTGTAGTCGGTGTTGACTTTGCTGATCGTGGGCTCGCCGACGTTTCACTGCAGACTCAGTGTGCGAGTACAACTTCTGGTCTGGATCATTACATTGCTCGGTCGCTCTATTGTCACAAACATTCGGCTCACCATTGACCAGCCGTCGAAACGAACGTTCCATCCGATCGAGCTTGAACTTCCGCGACTGTAGACGATCCCGTAGTCGACGTTTTAGGGCGTGCGCGTTCATTCTGAGACGCAGGTATTGACTTGTCGCAAGGGTATGCAAAGCCTGGCGTTGAGAGACTCCCAGCGCATCTTCCTTGTTGCGCAAGTGCCTTTCAGCCGTCGCCTGCGCCTCCTCTGCCGCCGCCAACTCCACTTCATAACCGGCGGCGTCGGGGTCCTCTTCTTCCACCGCGTCCAGGAACTTGTGTCGAATTTGGATCACCTGGGTTTTCCGCACCTTCAATGCAGTACGCAGGAGCATTACCGCATTCACTGCCTGCTGGCCCTTGTTTTTGGAACGACCTGCACCCGAGCATCGAGTTAGTTAGTGCATCCAATGCCGGAGGGGTGTTCGTGTACGCGGCAAAGGTTGGGTTTGGGTTTTAACTTGCAGAGCCCACTGCCTGCGAAGGAGCGACAGAGGCTTGCCGCAGTCCTGTAACGCCTGGGTGGCTTCGGCGCGCTTCTTGATACTGTGTAAACGACACCGCCGAATCCATTCGCCGAGGTTCGCCAGACTGGCCTCATCTGCGTGCTCGATCTGCAGGTCGAGGGTGTAAAGCCGGTTGTGGTACTGTACACATTGTCAATTGCCACCGCGGCTTCGACGTGGTCATGACTTACCCCTGATATCCGCAAGTTCGCGATCAAATGGCTGATTGAGTGCCAGAAGCGCTCACAGCCCTCGCCGTTCGTGACGCCAAACTCTTTGAATTTGCGCGGGTGGTAGAGCAGCTGACAGGCCCACTCATGGCCGAAAGCGTGGAACACCGACACAGCGAATGCGAGGCTGCAGTTGCGGCACTGGGGTGCCCGGTCGCGTTGGAGGACGAGGGACCAGCCATTCACGCGCGACAGACGCCATCTGCGGAGTGCGCCTCAGCAACCAGTTGGGCAAGAAGCGGGCTTGGGCAAGCGGCAAGCGCGTCCTGACAACTCAGCGTCAGTAAATCACTCCCGCTCAAGAAGAAGGAAACCTACGGGCATGAACGAGCTTCTCGATCTCCACCTGAAATTGGGCGCCGCTGTTTCCTCGTACCGTCGCAATGATCCCCCGCGTGTCCCCCCGGATGTTCTTGCGCCGCTTAAGCTCCTGTCGCTTGAGGCGCTCCGCGCGCTCTTTGCTGTCAAAGTCGGCGATGACCGTCCCCCGTTTGCCCTTGAAGATGCTTGCCTTGTAGCCGTCGACAGTGCGTCTGTGGGTTGCTTGGGCGCCGACCACCAGAACCTCAAGGCCTTCAAAACGCCGAGCGACGCGCTCGGTCAGTTCGGTCCGTTCCTGGTCCAGTTGCTTCAGCTTCGACACCAGTGTGTGAGGCTTCGTGAAGTCCACGGAGGTAATGGTGGCAGTAGCAGCGTTCTGCGCATCCTGTTCCACATAATACGCCTCGTAATCTTCCTGTCGCGTCAAAGAGAGGCTCGGAGCGGGCAAGGCAGGCAAGGGGACATTGGGGTGCGAGACCTCTGATCGAACAGTGTATTGGCCGGCGCCGGTGTTAAGAGCAAACATTGTAGCGGAGTTTGTATCCGCGTCAAATGGTAAGAAATCCACGTCGCATTCCCGAACTCGGAACTGGCCAACGATTAGGACGAGCGTGCGGTATTCGTGGGGATACACACTGTATGCGCCACCACAAACTCAGAACTTTCTTTCGACTCGGTCATCGACAAACCTGTTGCACCCTGTAGAGAGTTTTATTTCATTTTATTTTAAAAATGTTATAGGATGAAATGAAACTTACATCGAATATTTCTAGGACGGCGCCTGGGTGTATGACGGTTACAAAACCTTTCCGAGATTTCAAATCGCCGCGAGCCACGACGACCTCGTCCCCAAGGCGGAACTCTCTGCGGAGTTTGCTGAGTTCGATTTCGAACATCTGTCGTCCTCCCCCTTGACCATGATCATTTGTCCAGAAGGTATTTCCGGAATGTCCTGGATCTGTACAATCCAGGCGACACCACTGTCCATGCCTCGATGTGCGCCGGTGACCGGACACGGTCCAAAATACGGGGAGTGGGTGATGGACAAAGGACATGTCGTTTGAGGAGATTGAGCGGGTGCCAGACGCCGCGTGCGCCGCCTTTCACGAGGGCATCGTCCCCCGATAGACGATAGCATCGTCCCCGCGATAGTGGGGACTGACGTGAGCGAGCCAAACGACATCCTTGCCCTCAATGGGTGCACCTCTCAGCGGGGTATAAACGGTCGGACCCCTGGTGAACGAAATCCTGGATCTGGGTTATCCAGACGTCTGCTCTGGCAAGGGTACCAGCGGGGGGTAACACGATTGCACGGTCTCCTGGTTGCAGCGCAAATGCAGGACCGATGAACCGGGCCGCTGTCATGACTGCCCGGAATTCATCGAAAGCACCTAAAAATGGCGCGACTTCCTCGATGGTGGGGAAGACACAGGGATTGTTGGCTTTGAGTAAGGGGCGGGGGAAGCGAACCGTTTCGCGTTCGAGTAAGACCTGGTTGTTTGCAACAGTGAATGCGAGAACCGGTTTGGGTTTCCTCGATTCTCGGAAGCGAATCCAAGTCCCAATTTCGACGGCGTCTTTGGACGCGGCAGGGAGCAGTCGTTTGAGTCTGAACGCCGTGCGGGCGGCGCTGTCGGGGGCGATCTCGCGCGGAGGCAAAGTGGGCGCCGGTTGGGCATCGTTTCGCAGACGACGTGCTCTATTGCACGTCGCAGTTCTGGGTCCCGCGCCAAGTCCTGCGCAGTGTCTGATAATGGCACAAAGTCCTGCTCTTCCGCCTCCATGTCCTGCAAGTAGCTGGCGGCTTGCTGGTCGTAATGCTCGGCCAACTGCTCGCTGTCGATAATGTCGCGCTGCTGTATCGGGCGCTCGAGCGGTCGCACCGACTCAGGCAATGGCGCGTCGTCGATGAAATCTGGGTGTTGGGGGTTGTGAGCCGACTGCTCGTGAGTTGTAAAACACTACTGACCGAGGTCCTGCTGCGTCAGTACAATGGCATCGTCTTCTTCCTCGTCGTCTTTGTCCGAATCCGACGCCTCCAAGTCCAGGAACTCGGCAGGGCCATCTCTGCGCCTGTGCTTGCGTGGGGGGGAGGGGGAGCGCGAAGGTGGTCGCGCACTGGGGGATTGGCGGGGGGGCTCGCGGGTGGGCCGGAGCCGGCCTGGGGGAAGGGGGCGAAGGGAGTGGGGGTGCGGAACGAATACGGAGTGGGGCCACGGGAGTCTGGAAGGAACAAGGGGGTGCGTTCGCGGGGGCCGGCCTGGGGGAACACCATGAAGTCGCCTGAGAAGGGAGTCGGGGTGCGGTATGTGTACGGAGTGGGGCCGCAGGAGCCTGGTAGGAAAGCGGGGTACGGTCGCACTGGAAATATCATGAGAACGGAGTGGGCTGCTAAGTAATGGAAGTAATTTACCGCTTGTTCAAAGGTGGAAGGGCCCGCAAAAAACGACGGGGTGCCTGCCGGCGACTGGGGCATATGCGCGGGCATCTGCGAGGGCGGAGCAGCGCGGAGATGGGCGGCAAGGCTTCGCTGCGCAGTAGGACCTGGGGGACGCGATACAGTGCATCCGAGCGCAGCCTCTCTTTGTGCCCTGCCAGAATGGCGGGCATGGCGAAGGACTCCGCATCGGCGCGCGTATTTGGGACTCTGTGTCGTGGCCGTCGTCCTCGGGCCGTCTTCCTGCATGCGTTCGTCGTCGACGTCGGCGCGGTCGTCAATGTATGGTTCCGGGGGTGCCTGGACAGCAACGCGTCAGCGTCGTTCATGGCGCGCTTATAACGTTATCTCTCAGGTCTGTCTCTATTCTACTTTTTTTCTTCTCTTTCTCGAGACGTTCGACCGTGACGTCAGTCGTTACAGCACTCAAACGCGTTGCGTTCACATTATTATGACTATCTACGTGTCTACTAACTACGGGAGGTACTGGAAGTGGGTTCACCTAGACATAATGAGAGTTAGCGACAAGAAGCGAAAGGTGGCTGTGCATGATGCGGGGTCTGTTTGTGGTGAGACGCTCGGCATGGGCTCGGCAGGTGATGGGGCTCGGCCAACGATGCCGAGCGCCATCACCACAACAACGCTCGCATCATGCACAGCCCCCTTTTCGCTCTTGGTCTTGACCATCATGGTCAAGATCTAGGTCGGGCGTGGTAGTGGGAGGCGTCGGGAGGAAGGGCGCTGGAGCGCATCAATAGATAGAGTCTGTAGAGGTAGTGAGCGACCACAAAATGTGTAAGAAATGAAGAATATGGACAGGGAGCGTTCGAATAAAGGAAGGCAGGCGCGGGTAGTAGGGAAGCTTGTAGGAAGTACCGATAGATGTAGTGAGTGAGGTAGAATGGAAGATAGGTCAAGGATACGCACAGAGGAAGGTTGTGGGCACAGGTCAAAGCAGGGCGGGCGCGATCGCGGGTGAAAGCAGGGCAAGCGTGCGGGTCAAAGCAGGGGTGGGCGTGGGCGTGGGCGTGGCGGAGGGGTCAAGCAGGGCGGCGTGGGCGTGGGCGGAGGGGTCAAAGCAGGGCGGGTATGCACGTGGGCAGAGGTCCAAGGCCTGCAAGGCAGACAGTCAGAAGGGGTTGGCGGGTACAAACCAAACGATGCAACTCACGAGGAAAGGCGAAGGGAAAGTGAGTCCTGTAAAGGGCGGGTGAGCGGTGCGTGCGGATAATGTGAAACGGCATGAACGCAACTGACAACTGCCCGGCAGGAACGAATCCAGGCTGCAGGACGAAACAAGGCTGTTAGCGCAGCGCATCGTACGAAAAGTGGAATGGAGGGGGATGGGCTCAAAAATAAAATCAAGACTTTAAACTGGAAATAAAAACGGGTGAGCGCGGATGATGTAGAATAACAAGAAGGTAGCTGACGGCAGCAGGCAGGCAGAACGGCGCGTAGGAACAGTGAAGCGGGAGAGGCGCGCGACCTTTTGGGCAGTTCCAGGGTCGGACCCGCCTACTCTGGTGCGTTGTTCTCAGCGTGAAAGGCGGGGAAGGTGGCGGGCGGCGTTTCGACAGGTAAGTACGGATCGTCTTGCGCGTACTTATAGGCTGCGGGGACTGACATATTACCCTTTTGGGGGTGGGTGGCCCAAGCGAGTTGTTACCCGATTAAGATTCCAAGTGGCCCAGCGAACGGACGACGTGCTGAACCAATCAGAGCGCGTTTGGACAATGGTGCGCATTGACTGCGCCAATTGTGAATTAATCATACTAAATATTGGAGAAGACCAGTGGCGCATCTCCCTTTTTTTCTCCCCTCCTACCTGGTCGAGCCGCTCAGCTCCCAAATTCGCCGTCCACATCCATTTTGCCTGTCTACGTACCCCCCACCCCCCGATGTCAGAAATGCCCAAGCGCCAGACGAGGTCAAACAAGACGGCGCCGCTACACGATCTCCTCCCCCCCACGAAACTTAAGCCCCGTCCAGAAAACCAGCAGCAGCCTCCAAATCTCAAGTGGTACGTCGCACTGGCATGTAGGCCTACTTACTGCATACTGATTCGACGTGTGCAGGCCGAGCCACTTCCGGAAACAGAGGCGCCTGCAGCACATTCCGCTGAAGGACCAGCTACGGCAGCAGTGCCGCCTCGTCCTCATCCGCGTCCTCGCCCCCCGCCAAAAGAACGGCCGCACCAGTGATCGACGATCCCCGGGGCGACTTGCCACAGACCCATTCAACTTGGCCCAGCGCGGTCGTGCGGCAGGGCTGGTGCCGCCGGCTGGGGCATCAGCGCCCGTGCTTAGTCGAACGGCCACAGTGATACTGGACGATTGGGAGGACGACATAATCGAGATCGCCGGCTTCGACGGGCGCCCGAAGACGCCCTCCTTCAACTTCAAGGACCGCAGTAGCGGTGGCTACGTCGAGATCGACGACCTTGCACCCGTCAAGACGGAAGAGGTCGAGCCTGTAATGGACCAGGGGATGAGTTACAACCAGTCTCCTGCACCGCACTACACTCGTGGCCGCTCGCACTCTTCTGCGTGTGGCGGCGCTGGCTCTGCTCGTGGTCGTAGCCACGAAGAGTCTGCTTCTCCCCAGCAGAGCCCTCAGCGCCGCTCGTACTCTTCGTCGGATGCGGGTGCTGGCCCTCTGGTGCCCGCTCGCGGTCGCAGCCGTGACGCACGTCTCGACCGCACGAAGTCCCGCCCAGGCGCTCTCATTCACAAGAATCTTCCGTCTCACCGGCTCGTGGACGCAGCCACCAGCGGCGTTCGAGTCCGCACGAAGTTCCGCCCAGGCGCTCTCATTCACAAGAATCCTCCATCTCACCGGCTCGTGGATGCAGCCACCAGCGGCGTTCGAGTCGGCACGAAGTCCCGCCCAGGCGCTCCCATTCATACGACTCCGTGCTACATTCGCCTCGCCTGCCACCCCGTCGCGACACTCCCTTGCCACCCTCTTCTCCGCCTCCGCCGTCTTCCCAGCAGCCACACGAGGCTGACGACTCCAGTTCCGAATCTTCTTCGGAATCGTTCTCCGAATCATCTTCTGAGGCGGAGTCCGATGACTACGAGAAGCTCCAAAATATCGAGCGGAAGCAGAAGGAGAAGGCGGCGGCGCGGCTGGGGCGCGAAGTCGAACGGGCCCGGTCCGAGATTGAGGACTCGGAGGACGAGCAGGATTTCGAGCAGGAGGTGATGAAGAACGGCTACGAGGACGACGACGGGGCCCGGCGGCGAAGGAAACCAGCCGAGAAGAAGAAGGGGGCGCAACGGGGGGACGCTGGCGCGCGTCCCACCAACGCACGGGGGAAAGCCAAGGCAAAGGCAAAGGCAAAGGGCAAGGGCAAGGCAAAGGCAAAGGCGAGGGTGGTGGAGCAGGACGACGACGCTGAGGATCTTGAAGGGAACGACGAGGACGAGGACGAGGACGAGGATGATGACGAGGGCGCGGGTGCGAACCACAAGTCAGGGCTGATCCCTAAGGCGATCCACGAAGCCATGGTTGCCGCCCACGACGTGTTTTTGGCGGAGATCGCGGCGCTCGCCAAGCAGTGTGGCAAGGCGCCCCACACCTTGCACCAGAGCCTGGGGACCGTGGTAAAGGGGTCGCACGGCACGGCTCCCTGGAACATTTGGCAGATGTGGTACTCGGTCGAGCATCCTATAGACAAAGAGAAAGGCGAGTTCTTTAGTCCAGGGGCCCGACGAGTATTTGCTACCAAATGTTGATAGAGGACACCCGGGCGTACAATACCAAGTCCCGCCAAGCATTCATAAAGGCGTGCGACCTGCCGGAGGACCAACTGAGCAACGCGGACGCTGTCAAAGACAAGATACCTTGGTTATGGGAGTGGCGGAATAATTTGATGTCGAATGCCACCAGCAAGTGGCGTGACGATGGAAAATTTAAAGGGAAGGGTCGGAGGGCGGTCAAGCCGCTTCTGCAGCAGGTGCGTCCCAAGCGCCCACCTTACCAGATACACAACTAACGACGCTTGCAGGGACGCACCATGTGTGATTCGCTCGGCGTCCATATCTTTGGCTACGTTGTGGACACGCAGGGTCAGGCGAGCTTCACCTTCGGGACTACGGAGGAATACAAAGTGATGAAGACTACACATCAGTCGGCCCTGACGCAAACTCTGAAAGACTACGAGCATATATTCGGGTGCGTCTCGATACTACCTCTAACATAACGGCGCTAACGGGATGGGCAACAGCATGATTGAATTAAAAGCTCGGGGCGGCATGGCGGCACCCCTCGCGGTGGCGGTACCGTCCAAGGAGTTCGAAAGGAAAAACAACGAGAAGATCTGGGACGTCCATCGACGGGTGTTCGCCTTGATCATGTCCAAACAGCTGCGTAAGTCGGGTTGCCACCGCCGGTTTCGAGCCAGACTGACCACATATCTGCGCAGAGGCCGCGTGCGTATCCGAGGATGTGCCAGCCGTGCAGAACATGGTATGGGGGCCCAAGTTCTTGGACCTGGCCTTCAAGTACCAGTTCCGGGTGACACAGTACCCCGAGGCTCTGCGTCAGGCTGGTTTGATCCTAGGCGGCGCCTTGACGTGAAGAAAATCCAGACCAGCAGTACAACACGTTTATGCCGGCCTTGCGCCGAGCCATGAATACAAGACGGCAGCGGGGGACGATGACGACGACGCGATGGCTATTGTGCCTTGGGACGATGGTATGTGCGAGTTGTGGAATGGTCGAGGCGCATCACTTACCGGCATTGATAGACGAGAAAACCTACCGCGACCTTCCGCTGGTGTTGACGGCGACGAAGACGCTGCTGTACGTGAAGAACAGTGCAGCATACAACGGTGCCGTCAGCGAAAACCGCCACTTGGGCCACAAGCCAAAAAGGCTTCCAGGACTTCGCGTCTGACGCCGGCGACGACGACGATTGTGGGCGTTCACGTTCAAGGACCGCCCAGGCGGCCCCGGGGCGCGGTCGCATTCAAGCTCGGACCACGGGAGTCGGTATCGGGAGCACTCGCGTTCACGGACCGTGAGGGCAGGTGGCGACCGCTACCGCAACGATGGTCGGGAACAGTCCTACACGCCAGTCCTACGCGAGCGTGCGCGGTCTCCACCTCGCGGTGCGCGTCTCCACCTCGCGCAGGTTCCTCGCGCCACCCTGAGCGCATACAGTCTCCACCTCGCCCTGGTTCCTCGCACCACCATGAACGCCTGCTATCTCCACCTCGCCCGGGTTCTTCGCGCCACCATGAGCACCTGCAGTCTCCACCTCGTCCCAGTTACTCGCGCCACCATGAGCGCGTGCAATCTCCGCCTCGCCCTGGTTACCACGATCGCCTACAATCTCCACCGCACCAACATTCTGCCGCGCGGGCCGGTTCCTCGTGCCACTCCAAGCGCACACCATCTCCACGTCGCGCCTCGCGCCACCCTGAACGCATGCCACCTCCACGTCGCGCCTCACGCCACTCCGAGCACCTGCGGTTGCCGCGTGAGCAATCCCCAGGATTGCCAGAACGACCGACGAAGAAGATGCGGACATTGCCGCCGGTGCCGGAACGGGAGGATTCTATTCCAAAGAACACCCAGGCAAATCCGACCAAGAAGCGCAAGCGTGATTCAGCCCCGGAGCCAGATGCGCCCGAGCTCGTCGCCCCATGGCTCCCGTACAAGTGTCGCTTCGATGTGAAAAACGCCCCAACGAGAGTCTGGTATGCGTGGGGTTCCGTGCGGTGAAGCAATCTAGTCGAGCGGACCGCTACACTATCGTTTGGGAGGAGGGAAACCGCTACACACGGCTAGAGGATAACACGACGCCGCTGTTCGAGATAGAGAATGATCGTGAACGGTACAATGCGGAGCGGGCACTCTATGGGTTTTGAAATGGTGGTATCGGATTGTATTGAGATGTTTATGCCTTTATGTTACATGATTATGCATTATGTGCTTTGGTGCAGGATAATTTCCTTTTTGGGACGTGATGGGTTGTTTGTGCATGTTAGGAAAAAACAACTTGGGCAAAATTATAATAATATCGAACACCGAATAAAGGTATATAAAGCAAGATAGTAACATCGGATCACATTAAGATACCAAGGTGTAGTAAATGAAATGGCAGAAAATAAAATAAAAGGAGTACTTCAGTGGGATTCGAACGCTCGCCGGAACAGAAAAAAAGATTACATAATGCAAATTTCCGCACATTTAACTGTTAGGTCACATTAGCCATACAGGACCATATATGATATAGACCCACCTCACTAATGACACGGCACCAAAGGGCAAAGACAGGGAAGTGTCTTGGTGCAGATTCAACACGCGACGACAGGTACAAAAATTAGGTAAGATATAACAAGAGATACTAACCATTCAATAGAGGAGGGCAGAGCAAATACAGTATAACTAGTCCAAAATAAGCAAATGACAAAACAGCATAGCACAACAACCGCTATGGTCCCAAAAAGGAAACTAGGAACAGAGGGACATCCCATGCTAGGATGGGATGTCCCACCCAAGATTTAATTACAGGTGGGATGTCCCACCCAAATTTAATTACGGGTGGGATATCCCGCTCAAGATTTAATTACAGATGGGATGTCCCAGCGGGGAATTCCCACGTCATCCCATGTCCCACAGTTTGCCTCGGCGGAGACACATTCCGATGGGCAATACAGAGACATATCCGACCCGGGTGCTAGGTGCATATTCGAGCAAGGCGGTAGGTGGAGGCGCATTCAAAGGCGGTAGGCGGAGACACTTGAGTAAGGCAGTAGGCAAAGGCGGTAGGTGGAGACACATTCCAACGGGCAATGTGGAGGCACATTCAACCAGGGCGCTCGGTGCATATTTGAGCAAGGCGGTAGCTGGAGGCGCATTCAAAGGTGGTAGACAGAGACACATTCCAACGGGCAATGCAGAGGCGCATTCGACCAGGGCGCTACGTGCATATTCGAGCAAGGCGGTAGGTGGAGGCGGATTCAAAGGCGGTAGGTGCAGACACATTCCGACGGGCAATGCAGAGTACTTTTTTTATAAGCAGGATATACCCAACTTTAACTGCTCAAAAAGTCAATTTTTTCGGTCCGGCCTATGGCCGGGGGATGTCCCACACCTACCAAAAAAGGCAAATTTTTTGCCTGCCTGCGGCGAGCGGGACATCCCTCACCAAGCAGTGGGATGTCCCTAGCTGAGTGGTGGGACATCCCACACAGGTGGGATGTACCTCTTAGACGCGAGGCCCTTGGGATAGTTATTCCATGAGGTGGGAACTATCCCTAATGGTAGGTCATAAGGGTAGCCTGAAGTGACCCTTGCCACGGCATTCTATGGGACATAAACTCACTCACGCCATCCAATGCTTCGCGCTTCGCCCTTGGTGTCAGGCTCGTCATGACCCACATTCTACCTCACCCCCCATTCGCGCGCTGCGCGGTGCTGTACAGCACGCTGGTCCCGGACCGCTGCTGTTACGCAGCCATTAGCCACCGCTCTGACGGCCTGCTGCCGCCGTCGCCTCCCTTCCCGTTGCGTCGTCGTCCGCCATCCGTGGTGCTGCCTGCCCTCCTCGGTACCGCCCGTAGCCTTTGAGGGGTGTTCCCTGCGCGTGTTCTACCCACAAATGTCTTTCTGTGCTCTTCCCACAACCCCTCCACTCCTTTTCTCTTCCTACAGGTCGTTTGCCGCTTCTCCGCCGCTACACCGCCTTCATGCTCTCGAATATGCTCCTGCATCTCTCTATAGTTAAAATCCCGGTTACCTACTCGGGTGTTTCTCATCGATCTCGTCATACCTTCCCTCCTATCCCTAGCTGTGTCCCGTCGTAAACACATAGTGGCTATTATTTTGGTTTTTTTCGGTCCCCTTGCTCTAGCCTTGCTGTCCTTTACATTCTCGCTGCTCCACTCCCTCCCTACCATACAAAAATACCTTCATTCTGCCATATCTTATTTCCCCCCCCACATTCGAGAGGGAGTGTTACGAATCCCATTTCACATACTTGCCAAATTTAATCGCAATTTTCGTCGCACCTTTGATCAGTCAAGCTGTGGAGCTCCTGCATATTTTTCTCGCATATTGGAAGCTTCGAAATAGTAAAGGGGATCGTTTTCAGGTCCCCCAACGCCTCGGAGAAGCCACAATCCACTCAATAGCTCATACTGAAGTTTTGATGCCTGCCGCAAATGCAACTCTTTGAGACAGTATGGGCATTTCGTACCATAGCTAATCACTGATACACATCTCGGTGCACTCTCTGAAGCGGTTTGGAGGTCTTTTGCCATTTTTTTTTGAAAATGAATATCGAATCCAACCTTGGTCCATAGTAATATACCGGGTTTATACTGCTGAATACGAACTTTTTAACTACCGATCTTCATGACCTCAAATTTCATATTCTGAGCAACAGTTGTATTCGTTGACTCCGTTTATGATGATACAACACCCCACGAGGAATTCTCGGCACCCATCGAGCCCGTTTTCTGTGTCTCCAACTCCCCCCGAGTTTCAGCATCAGGGTTTTACCATTTTACATATACAAATACATTTGGCTCTGAAATCTAAGACATTCTGCCGACTCAGAATTAGGCTCACATTTCAGATGGTGCTTAACGGTGGCGAACTTTCAGTTACCAACGCCGAAAATGGACATTTTGGAACGCGGTCACGTCGTGACTTTCTCTCTTCTCGTCCATTAACGAGCCCTCTCTGCGGTTCCTCGCCCTGATCGGACTCCAACATCTACCAGACCGACCTATTCTCTGGATTCCGGTGTCTCTCCCAATCCCATTCCCCCGATCCTGCGCTACAGCTCTATCTTTTGTCTTATCTTTACTGGCTCAGTGGTTCCAAGCACACTCATATCTGGTTTGCTCAGTCCCCGTGCATTTGTCTACGAGCTCGAAGGAGCACATTGTTCCCCCTAACCGCCACCGTATATGCCGCTCCGTCATCCGGAATAGTGGTTTAATGCGAACCAAGAGGCGCCGCTGAGGAGGCCAAGGCGCTGGGATTTCGGTCCGATTTGGTGCGTGGGCAGGCACTGACACTTCCAGTGCATACTGACATTCGCCCTTCTCCTTTACAACCCGTCAACTGCATTCGTATGCGAACGCACGCGAATTGCGGATATGTACCTTTTTGCACAGCGGGTCTTCGACGGCCCTTTGTTACTTCAAGGTCGTACTTCTGCCCACGAACAGAGCTTAGAGGGCCGCACACGTCGCGTCCGGCGAGTGCGTACTCGGAGCTGCTTGTAACGCCCCATTGCGGTCTCATTCCCAATGTAGTGCGCAGTGCGCACATCGTTAGTGTGCAGCACAAGAGCGGCCTGGCTTTCGGCCCCTCCACGGCGCATGTATTGCCCCGGTCGCGCACGCGCAGCGTCCGGGTAGCCCCGTGCGCCGCTGCGAGGGGTTGTGGGCAGCCGAGCGGATGCTGCTCCAAAAGCGCGCTGCGGCGGCGGCGCCAGCCAGCGGTGAGCCGTCCAGTCCCGCGCTGCCTGGGTGTCAGCCCCTCGACGGCTTTAAGACGCTCAAGGCTATAAGGAGAACAGTCTCGTTTTCAGAACGAGGCACGAGAGGGGAAGTCTGTGAAGAGAGAATACAAAGAGACGAGCTCTGGTCTTTACCACGTATATTTCCCCGGTCGCGCACGCGCAGCGTCCGGGTAGCCCCGTGCGCCGCTGCGAGGTGTTGCGGGCAGACGGGGTTATGCTGCTGTCCAAAAGCGCGCTGCGGCGCTACCGCCGGCCAGCGATGAGCCGTCCAGTCGCGCACTGCCAAAGAATAACGGGCTTAGTGGCCCAGTCACCTAGGCGCAGATATCTGCACAGAGTGCTGCGGCGGCGCCGCTGGCCAGCGGGTATACCGCATCGGGTGCATGGCGAACAAATTGTGATTTTATGCCATTCACAAGTGTAACTACCATCTCGTATTATACACTCTGTATCCTACGCACCCCTTCTGTAATTTCTATTTTTTCATAATTTTTGAAGTACATTTTGGCGCCGTTGTCGCGGACGACGTCGAGAGATGTTTGATCGCTGTGTCTAAATGCGGATATCTGAGCTCGTCGTGGTGCACAGCGACGGCAGCAACAAGGCATGGTTTGATCACTGCGAAATAAACTGAAGAAAGTAGCAGCTTAGTAGCTGCGTTGATATGTCATGTCGACCTCTAATCTAGCGGTTTTGATCTATCGTGGCCTGTGGGTGATTAGCGATGGCAGTTAAGAACATCCTGAGGGATATTTAATTATTTGCCACGAGTGAGAATCGAACCGAAGACCATCGCGCGAGCCCAGAATTTAAAGTGTGGACAAAATAACGGTTTAATAACCGTTATATTATGGACCCAATATAAGGCATGGTACTCTGTAATCTTTATTAGGTTCTGCCTGCTGTGCTTCCAAATACACTGCCAACCGTTTCACCAGTGTCATCAAGAGGAATCCAAATCAGAGGAAATCCACAGATCTGATCTGTGGATGACTCTGGTTGCCCTGTGAATTTCCTCTGGAGAACAAGGCACTGGATGGCACTGGTAGATTCTGTGGAAATACACAGTGGGGCTGGTTTCTGCAAACGCGCAATATTTTTTCTAAGTCTGTCTCTCCATATAGTCATCTTTGTGGTCATTCGAGTTTTGTCATCTAATTTCGCCACGCGCCACGCGTCTCGCGTTGCTTGTCGATCGTATTGCCCGCCTCTCAATTATGACCATCCTCAGACTTCAATGTGAGCTACGGGTGTTTGCTGTGGTAACAATATTGAACGTCGGGCAGCCTTCATTGAACGGGATAACCGTTTCCAGTGCATTCTAGGCTGCGGCACAGACTGGATGTATGAGAGTGGGAGCAGTAGTTTCCACGCGCTTGAGTGTGAGGAGGTATTACGAGGGGAGCATCCTCCAACGATATGAATCCGCCACGAGATGGTCGTTTTCCCTGTGAATGTGTAAGTACTAGTGTGTACATGTTAGTCAACTTGGTAGGATGAATGAGAAAGAAGAAAAAAAGGAGAGATGAAAGCTCGCACAACACTTCAACCCGTGCGGCGTCGGACATGCGGTTGAAGAGATGATGTACCGCTAGAAAAAAAAAATGAATTGATTTCAGGCCAGTTGAATGTTGTGATGGCCAACTGTAGACTACGAGCCGCTTGCCGAATATCACGCAGTGGCGCACAGAGTATTCAGATAACATAAACCAGTGAAAGTGAATCCTTGACCGAATGAGAGCACCAGCCTTGAGAATGAGAGCACTAGTCCTGAGAATGGAGACGGGAGTCGCCGAGCATCGCAGCAGGAGAATGAAGAACAGCCACTGAATCACCTTGAAGACTTGAATCCATAGTGAAATCCTGGGGGGAAGAACGGGAATGAACAGAATCAAAAATGCAGATGTGTGCGTTTTAAGCTGAAAGGCTCGGCTGTGCAAAGGGATACGCGGCCGCAGTATACAGGGCCGGCTGAGTACGCATCCTGCGGCAGGTGCTGCGGGTATACTGCCGGAGCAGGAAAACTGTTAAGAAGGCCTCGAGGTATATTCCAGTTACTGAATCGGGATAAGAATTCGGGCACAGGACTCATTTATTTACCACGACCGCCCGAATCCCCGGTGCGAGCGCGGATATCCGTGAGACACAGGAGCCCATTGGGAACATATGGAAAGTGATGAGAACTAACGACAGGCCGCGCATCTACACCAAGGCAATAGCGTGGTCTCAGAGTAACAGTTTTCAAAGTTTCAGAGTGGGTAGAAAGGACACGCGAGGAGAGAACAAGTTAGAATGGTCAACACGGAAGAAGAAAGATGGACGTACAAGGGTCCGGGATGGGGAATGCGGGCCGGAAGGCAGGCGTCGAAAGGAAGCCTGTGATGTGGGGTTACGAGAAATGAGAGGAATACAGGTAATGGAATGCACTCGCGAAGTTGTGGTGGGAGGGCACGATGGGGAATGCGGGCCGGAAGGCAGAGCCGTCGAAAGGAAGCCTGTGATCTGGGGTTACGAGAAATGAGAGGAATACAGCGAATACTGGAATGCACTCGGGAAGTTGTGGTGGGAGAGCACCTGCACTTGGTGGGAGAGCACCTGCACTCGGGGTAAGGAAGACGGTCATGAAGAGGGGAAGGGACGGTGCACACCATATTCTGACATCATGCCTCCGGGGGCGAGAACACCGACGCGATCGGTGACACCTAGGCAGAAGCGTGAACAAGCTGCATGAAGAGGATCAGGAAACAGTGGAAAGTCGGAGTACCAAACCGTGGTGGGCCCCTTGGGCAGTGATGAATGCGCAGGCATCAAAGCGAAAGTCCAGGTAATATTCCATCGAGAGATGCAGGTCGCGGAGGAGAGCCGCCTAGTCACGACCGAGGACAATGCTGCTTGCGGCGATGCGAGAGATCTCGCATTTCAAAGTGACAGACAGAGAACCGAGGGGACCGCCGCCGAGTCACGAGATACGCAGAGTCGCGGGCCAAAGGGAATAAGAAGCGAAGCGATCGGACAGAATTGTGCGGGAGACGGCCTTGGAGGAGCAAGAAGAAGTGTAACCTGTTAACCAAGACAGACATGAGAGGTAGGCAGAGAGGGTTGGGGAAAACAGGACAGCAGAGAGGAGCGGAGGAGCCTTAAGCGTTCCTCGCTTAGACCTCGGTACATCGGACATCAATCCGGATATTTGTTTCGTAGGTACATAGCGACAAATATTACCTCCTTACACCCGAACTACGAGCATCCCCGCGCCCTGTGATCCGAGTGCTCCACCGTGAGCACGGCGCCAGTGAACAGAATCCACCCGAGCCCCATTTTATCCCCTCTGCTGAGTCCTTTCGAGCCACACCCGTACTTCACGCCCGCACGGCAGTATCCCCTATCCCGAGCCACTTTCCATTCCAGGAACCCTTCACCTATTTTCCCCTTCATTCTTGCACCTCATCCCCTGGACTTCCGATCCACATTTCTGGCTACAAGCCAACAACTCGCCACTGCGACACCGGGGACTGTGCGGTCGTTTGGGGCCGTGAATGGGATAGCAGTGCTCCGAAACTAATACATCGCCCAGATGTTCACATGGCCTGCGTTGATCTCCTCAACCTGCTTAAAGGGACCGCAAAGGGCTTTACGAGCCATATCAGATACGCACGGTTACTTGGGTATGGGGTACGGGCCATGTGACCCAAGAGGAAGATTTTGTGAATGAGGCCGTAACTGCACTCATGGCCCTTCAAACCGAAGAGCCCATCCGCGCAGCTTGGCGCAACAATATCTCTACATAACTTGTGATCCCAATTTTCTTGCCTAGTAGTACTTTATGTACTCCTCTGACTAGCACTTGTTATGAATTCAAATTCAGAGTTCAATTTTTATCAGTTCAAGAAGTTTTATTTAGGGCGGGCGTCGCAGTTTATACAGGGCAGGGTCGAGTTTATAAGGGGCAGGGATCGGCTCACGCCCAAAATAAACTACGCCATGGGGTAGGCTATATATATGGGGCGTGAACCATCAAAACACCCCTAATGTAGTAATCCGACCAACTGTTCAGTGGCGGGTGATCCCAGCTTTTTTTATGTGTGCATCAAAAAAATCCTTGGTCTTCTCGGGAAAAAGTAATGAACACTTGATCGGATTGGTACAGTAATTTATGTAAGGCGGGCGGAGGTGAGTTTATATGGGGCGGGATTAAGAATCCACTCTTTTTCCCGCTACTTCAAGCCGCTTGAACCATTACTAAGCTAGTCATAACCTTCTTTCCCCCCCTCTCCTCAACCTTCACAATTCGGACTGTCGTCTGTTCCTTCGCACTACCGCCCGTGGTGACCGTGGATTTGGAGACCTGCGCGACTACGCCCGGAGTCACCGCCAGATCCTGGAGGCTGTTCAATTTCACGGTGCTGTTTGCGTGCAAGTTCTTGATGGCCTCAAAGACCTGCTCCTTGGTCTGGGATTTGCCGTTGAATCTGTGGTGTTTAGAGTTAGTCCAGTTCAATGCAACAACATGTTCACCGCACTCAAACACGGCATCGCTAGCAATCTCGTTCTCGAATGCCGTGATACCCCCAGCCTTGTCGCCGGCGAAGAAGAGGCGCTCGAAGAGCCCGTTGACGAAGTCAGTGGTAGACATGATGATTAGGGTGATGTGTGTGAGGAATGCGAGGATGGGAGTTGTATGTATGTTGGATGGCTATCCGGAGTCTTATAAGTATGGCCTGAGATGGAAAAATCATTACACAACCAAGAAGGACA
This sequence comes from Mycena rosella, assembly GCA_029378255.1. NCBI lineage: Eukaryota > Fungi > Basidiomycota > Agaricomycetes > Agaricales > Mycenaceae > Mycena > Mycena rosella. Next base: position 92,741 of record JARKIE010000127.1, read on the forward strand.
GTACAGTACGATGACCAAGGCCTCGCACATTTTGGCCGAGAGCAAAGCGACTTACGAAAAAGAGATGACAGCCTTTCCAAGTTTTACGGACGATGACGTGATCGCCGCTAGTTCTGCGCCTAGATTGAGTTGAATCCGGATATAAATCAGCACAGCCGTGGCGGCCGTAGCCATCTCTGGCACGGTTTTCCGGTCGTGCCCGTTGGAACGATGCGCAGTTCTCGTGTGTCACCCCGCCCGAGTGCCCGCTCCAGTGTTCTCTGGACGTGCTCGGAAAAAAGGCGCTCGGAAAAAAGGGCTCGGAAAAAAGGCCGTCGTTGACTCCTTGGTATTGCGCGAGGCCTCGAAAGGTGACATGGTATGGAGAACCTTTCCCTCGGGTCTGAATCCTAGGGGATAGTAACCCTGCCCAATGCGGAACTTTCTGTGTCCTCGGAAATTGCATAGCCCAATCTGGGGACCTATATAATTATACGGACCCAATGAGGTAGCAGTAGAGTTGATCAAGGTTCACATCAACCCACACGATCACGAGCTAGGAATCCGACACTCGGACACGTCATTTCGTACATATTGCGCAAGGCTTTGAGACGCGACATGGTATGGAGATTCTTTTTCTCAATCCGAGGTGATCGCCAGCAGGCTTCTCCTGCGCTGGTCCAGGAACGAGCAGACTCGGCGGTCAATTTTTGCTTCCATAGCATGCATCCTCTCCGCTGCTTATGCCCCTCTTTTATTACCCGGGTGTCGGGCTTTGAACACGTTGTCTAAAATGCAGCATCACCGCCTAACTCACTCCGGCGGCACCTCTTCTCCTACCTCTAAATCAGCATCAGACACCTCCGATGACCCGGAGAGATTCATTTTGCTAATATTAATATTGTACAGATCCCATTACTGTTACTCGCCCCCCCTGTATACGATCCAGGCCGGAGTTGAACCGCGGAAACCAATGCGGCGTTGGAACAATATTAAGAGGGAGCGCACACTGCATGCTACTGGGTTTCTTCTCCGTCGTTTTGTTCTCGGATAGGTGTGCGAATAATTAGCGAGTGGATGTAGTGACTGAGCACTAACAAACATGCGCAGCGAGACTCCGCGGGGTTGAATACGTACTTTCGCCAGAGAATCGTGTATTCGTTAAATAATACTTGAAGACTACTGTTAATGTAGACGGTACGTCGAATAGTCTGTCCGCAATCGTGAAATATAAATGCAGAAGGCAAGATAAGAAGGAAGACTTGAGGGCGCAGAACCACAGACACCGAAGCAGCAGCCGTAGCGCTGTACATAGCTGGGTCGCAGCGACGCCGCACGGCACGAGAGACAGCGCGCCGCCCACGGAAAGGAGGAAGGAAGAGCAGGGGTGGAGGTCGAGGTAAAGTGCTGCAAAAAAACCGCCTGTGGTTCTCGTCAGCCCCCCGAAGATCCGCCGCACCACGGGCCACGTACCGAGGGCGCGGGGAGTGTTCCACTTCTGGGACATTGCAAGAGCAGCCACTGATTGAGAAGCCAGTGGTGCTCCGTGTATATACTACGCCCGCTTGTTACCTGGATGTGGAGCTTGCTACCACATGCAGCGCGCAGCAGGCTTCGTATTCATCCGATTCAACAAACTGCAATATGTAATGAGCCACGAAAGCAGGATTCCTGCTGAAGCAATAGAAAATCATTTTCTGACACTCTGCATGCGGACGCGGGGAGTCGAACCCCGTTCAACTGCCGACATTGACCCAGTAAAAATCATACAATGCAGTGGGGCGCCATGCCCCACGTCCGCTTGGTACCTGTATTCTGAGGCTCAATTTATTTCAGGCTGTAGACCACCAGAATGTGGATTATGTTGAGGTTCTGAAATCCCCCCGGACATCTTTTGTTCTCGCCTTGCCAGAGGCAGCAAACAGCACGAGGTCAAGGCACGCTCCCCTCTTCACTCCATCTCTACTATCCAGGTATCAGGCAAATACTTGAGGTGCGGGGAATTATTTATCGAACGTGCACCGTTTGTTCCTTACCTTTTACCACTGTGCAACTGCAATGAGCGCGCGCACACCGCCTTGTATGGCTTCGCGTATATCGGTGCGAGCCGTGGGTCCCCGAGACACATCCCGTGGTAACTGGACAGCAAAATGAACCCCCTGCGCTAGGTGGTCGAGCGCGTAGCCTATTTCAACGCCAATCAAAAGGGAAAAGGACACACAGGACGTTCTGCATCGTAACCAGAACACACGGAAGGACGCTAAAATGCGGGCAGAGGCACATCGCGTGCTGTCTTGATTCATTTTCTCTGTAAAGCCCGGATGAACAGATGCCGTGGGACGCGGTAGATTTCATATGCATGAATTCAGACGCAGGTCGCGGGCTATTAGGTCTCCTTCCCTCCGCTGGTATATTTCGGCGAGCAATTAGCGAAAGAATGAACGGAAGAGAAATTGCTGAGGATATGTCCATGACCCAGCCTGGAATCGAACCAGGATCTGTTTAATCCTCGAAACTACACTGTTCATGGATGGCAGACGCACACCGGGGTCTGCTGAGATTAATTATGTCCTTGTATTTGTGCCGCAGTGATTAGCTTATGAATGTGATAAGTGAAAAAGGGAACTCTTCACCGTGAATGACCCAGCTTGGAGTCGAACCAGGATCCTCCGCACAAGTGAGGAATGTCGCATGTTACGGACAGCAGATGCACACCGCGTACTACTGGGTCTACTTCCCTCGATTCCGGACTGTAAGAGAAATGAGGTTTACGGAAGTGTGCGATGGGAATTGCACAAATGTAATACCTCGAGAATGAATATATTTGAGTTCAGGAACCCCTATATAATCAGTCAACCGATACGTGGGTAACTTGAATGATAGCTTCACCAAGTTAAAGACCGGATCTAAGTCGTACTTCAAGTCTAGCAACCTGAAAGCAAGGAATAGATGGGAAGCTCTAATTATACTGCAAGGTCTAGCAACGTCACAGCAGAAGCAAAGCAATTCTAATTGTACTACAAGGTCTAGCAACAATGCAGCAGAAGTAGGGTGTACTGTAAGGTCTAGCAACGTTACAGTGGAAAGTAGGAAATCAAGTGAGGCTTGGCGTCACTGAAAGGGAGCTGGCTGCTCGGAGATCACACAGATGTGCGGTTCAGATAGGTGTATTGGCAAAGTAAGATTGGATGTCTACAGAGAGGAAGACACTCCTCTTATATACTACTAACTACTGACTGAGTCATAATTAAATGACTCACTGTGACTCAGACTGACTCCAATGACACTGCAATGCACTGGAAATGCGGGAGTGAGTCACGAGGCAGTGTTCAACCGTGAGAAATAAATACTAAATACGAGGCATGTAGGCTGAAACACGAGGTAAATAATTGCCTATCTACCCAAAAGTGCCAATATCCATCACACGGACCTACATAAGTACAGCGATGATTAGCGGATGGATGCGATAACGAGAAAGCAGGGTTGAGGGCAGCATGACCCAGCCTGGAGTCGAACCAGGACTTTCTGCGTCATATTGGACGAAGGAGCTAACGAGGGCAGACGCACGCCACTGGCCACTGGGTCTAGTTCTCGCAAGTGAGCTCCTCGTGGCCAGAGAGTTAGCGAATGTAACGAGGCATGCATTGAATATCAGCGCACCAGTTCGAATGCGGAGCGTTGATTCGTGCAGTGGGAAAATATCCTGAGTGGAGCACGTAGGCTGCGCGCGGGCTCGATGCCAAGGAGTAGTGGTGGCAAGGTTCGGTTCAGAAATAGGTTCGAACCTGAACCGAACCGAACTGAACGCGAGGTTCGGGGTTCGGGGTTCGGGCTAGAGCCATTTTTTCCGAACGCGTTCGAACCCCGAACCGCAAGGCGCCGATGTCAACCCGGCGGAGACCTATTTTGAGGGATTTTCAGCTCATTATTTGCAGTTACACTCACCTGGTACCTCATTGGCCCTCTCAATATATTATAAAGGTCGTTTCCATTCCGTAGTGGGCCCGTAGACCGCGAGATGGTGTGTCATCACGTGGTACATTCAGCCAATGTTGAATCGAGATTTGTTCAAGTCAACGCTCCGGGGTCCCCGAACGTCTCTCCGCTCATTCCACGATGGAAATAGACAGGTAATGACCTATATTGAATTATTTTTTTCCCTAACTAGATGGTTTGGGGCCTGGGAAAATCATTCAGGTTCGATGCAGGTTCAGGTTCAAGGTTCGGGCAAAAGGGCCCGAACCTGAACCGAACCGAACTTTGCCATCACTACCAAGGAGCGGTTGGTTGGATTGCGCAGTTTGAGTTGTTGGATATTAATGCGAATCCGAGAGTCCCTTCCGGACAGCCGGAGGACTCCGAGCTGCGGAACGAAGGCTGTGGACGGCATGGATGACGGAGACTCGAATCGGAGAGTCCCGAGTAGAGCGGGGTGCAAACCGGAGCCAGATTGAGCGGTGAATTCGGACGGTGGAGGATGTTGTGTACGGAGATTAAAGATAGTTAATCGGTGCGCGATACCCGGTGGGATCGATGCGGTCTAAGTACAGTTAAAAGAATCCAAAGCGTGCGCGAGGCAAACGCGCACCCGCGCCCGTACCCAAAGCAGGAGAAAGTGAACATCTTAGAACATCGGGTGTAAATATATGGAGTTTTCGGTTCCTACGTCGCCAGAGGAATGTGATTCACGGTACAGCTGGCGGAATGGAGGGAATTTTCTGTGATGCTCGAGCTGAGGGTGGGCTCAGACTGCGGCACGGAGAAGTGTTTGTGCGAGGCATTACTCGCGTTGCGAGGGATGCGATGCGTCACACACGAGGGGATGCGACTTTGGAAGCCGACGGCCGGCGCCGTCGGAGCTGAGTGTTGGATACAATCCGGGCGTTGGAATGGAAGTTGAGATACACTGAGAGGAGGGACGATTTTGACCAAGTGTTCAAAAAAAAAATTGAAATTTTCGGTCGCCGAGATGACCGATAAATTTTCTTTTGATTTGTCGCAATTTTTAAAAGCCTTGTAAAAATCGGCTGTTCCGCGTTGCGTGAGCACTTGCTCGAAATACTACAGTATTCCAGAGGGACAAACGCGGAAAGGTAGGGAATGATCCAGACGCATCCGACCCAGCGAACTTGCGAACGAGCGCCACTGCCAGCCAGATGCCATTAGCGGCTCCGTGCAGCCATTGCGGTTCTACGTCGGCTGTTCGAGGATAAGAGAAGTTGAAAGCTGATGCGGATCACTGAGGCCATCGGTAATCGGGTCGCATGGCCGACCTTTTTCACCCCTTCCCTCGCTCCGGCTTGAACGAACCCTCCGCTTTATGCACCCCACTGTTTCACGACTCGATCTGCGACCAGCATGCGCACAAGCACCTCCGCCCTCCTGCCCTCGTTGCCGCCCGAGTCCTACCTGAGCCTCTGTCGGCGCGGTGTCCTCCCGGCGGCATGGCTCCGCGCCGGACGGCACGTCCGTGATCTGCGCGCGGGGAGTGCGCACTGAGGCGCCGCTAATGATGGCGGGAAGTCAACGGGAAGCTGGCGGGAAGAAAAGATGCGTGTCAGCAATGTCGGATCACACGGCACATCGTCACATGTTCCGCCCGGTGTCGTCTCCGATTCCTGCAAAGTTCCACGTAGGGTCCTTTTGGAATCATTCGTTTATCAAGGCGCCAGAGATCCTTGCCCGGAATCAATGTTGGGACATAGCATCCCTTTTTTTCCGCTCGCGCTGGGAAAAAAGGCATGTTATCCAAAACCTAATCAAAGCGAGTTCCATTTTATATAAATCGGAGTCTAGTTGAATATCCAGCACAGGTGCCTGGAATCTCAAGACCCGGTATAAACCCCTGATTTCACAGAAGCCATACGCTTACCGCATCACTCATTCATTCGGAGACAGCGGCCAGATGCCGATCGCTCCCGCACCGCTTCATCAATGTCGCAATCGAGGCCAAGACTGACGGTATATGGCGATGCTGGCGCCTATATAATACACTTCCCTCCCCACGCATGCACTGTCTCCATCCCAACATTGTACCGCAAATGAATATTCAAGTCTGGCCATCTACGACTGCTCTTTCTCCTTAACCAGGCCTGGTGCACTGTCGTGCAAGCACGTTTGACCCGTGTTCAGTGTATTCTGAAGCACACATCTTTGCTCTCTAGGCATGGACATACGAAAACACAGTTATTCCTTGCAAATCACAGGAGGCAGGAGCTGCAGCCTAGACAATCTATACTATACACGCCTTCAGTCTGATGTGTCCAATCAAACCCCAACACTCTTAATCCCCTCTGCCTGCAACTTGACCCAAGCCGGCCTGGAGATGATCTCGTTCCACCATCTTGCAAAGGGGTGAGCCCACGAAGCTGCGAAAGCTAATGGTTCCGCACCTTGTAACATTCGGCCCTTTGTCCGCCATGACATCGACACCTGCCTTGATCAGTGCCGGGGTGTAGCAAAGGTGGAACAAATCTGCCAGAGTGAATTTCTCACCGCGGTGCGTGAGACCAAGAGAATCGGCGTAGCGAAAGAGACTCACGTCACCGCCGAGGAACTTCTGTTTACCGAGGATGACCTCGTATACCTCGAGCTTCGCGTTCAACTCGGATTTGGCTTCTTCCAGCGCGGCCTCCTCTATGGGGAGGCCTTGGCGCCTAGAAATTCACACCCGTGGATCAGTCTCTCTTGCATACCCAAATCACAGACATTCTCACTGTTGCATAACACTCGCTGTGCCGATCTTGATCAGCGGCGGGAAGAAATCTGCGAACTCGATGGACGCGGCCTGTTCGAACAGCGCCTTCTCTTGAAGGCTGGTGGGGATGAGGGATGTCCCTTGGCCTGGGTATTTTTCTTCGAGGTACCGGCAGATTGCACGGCCCTCGTACAAGACGAAGCCGTTGTCTTCCTGCGGCGCGGGTGCTTAGTCCTCGATCGAAAGACAGCTACGACAGAACTCACAATCATGGGGACTTGGCCGAACGGGTGCTTCGCGAGGTACTCGGGCGTCTTGTGGTCCTTCTTGGCCATGTCGACGACGACGAGCTCAAACGGAATTTGTTTCTCGGCGAGCACTAGCGCGACGAGGCCGCAGCCACCCGAAGCATACGGCACTGAGTAGAATTTCAAGACCATATTGGATTGACTGGCTCAGCGAGGTTTGGATGTAGGGTCGAGACTAGACACCTATTGAGACTCTCAAGGCCCACAACGTCATATTCCGGGTGACGTGGCGCTATTTCCTTGCCTCGTGTATCAACTGCTGAGAAATAATATTCCGAGAACTTCGGGATATCCCACGGGTGTTTGACGGCACACACGCGGACGATGTGAACCCAACATGATTGTGTTGGCAGCAAGCGACGTCGCCGCTCTCTCTTTCTTTGTGAGAGAGTTTACAAAGCGACACGCAATGTATAACCATCTTAAGCCGAGACCCGCCCTGGCGTTCATGAGATATGCAACCCATTTAGTTAAAGGAAGGGCATCCGGTGAGACGGTTTCAATTCAATACGAATCATGGTATCTGAGAACAGATGTATTTCGGGCACCCGCCGGTATTTACATGTGATCTAACTTTCTCATATCTAATGACCGAAAATTGGCAGCGGCTAGTAAGGTTCCTCCAGGCATTTGATTTCATCCTCCGTCAACCGGACATGAATGGGGCATGCGGTTCTCGTCAGCCCTCCGAAGATGCGCCGCACCACGGGCCACGTACCAATTATATCCGCAAGATTTTCAAGCGAGGTAGTCCCCACAATCGGTGCGGTCACACCTGAACGCGTGTCAGTGGTTTGGATCTAGGTAGGTAGGTAGGTAGGTAGTATTACACGGCCGGTCCCGCTTAGGAACGCCGGGGCCCAGGGATTATCGAAATTTACAGGCACTATGTAAATTGTGGTCCCTGGACTTCTCCATATCTCCGTAGCCGAGCTCACGGACGCAATCTCATGACTAGCCGCAGTAGAACTAAAGGAAACATGGAAAAGTGGTTAATGGAAAATGAGAACCTCGAAACAAACTCGAAACTGGAACAGCTCAGATCTTTCAGGTAGGAGAACATCATACATGCATTGATACCGAGTGCTCTTTTAGGCTGGCCTTCAAACCTCTGTATCGGTCAGTTGCGCCATAAGATTTGCAGGTGTTGGGGCATAGTGGAATATTTGTCCAGTTAAAAGACTTAAGCCGTCCAGATGTAAGAAGAGCTTGTCATTCAAGTCAAATTAACTCCTTCAACACCATTCCCTAATGCCCACCGATCTACTGTCGTTTTTCTTGACATCCTGGTAAAGGTAATGTCTATTGAAACTAGCATGGGGCAACGAAATGGGAGTCTTGACACAGCTGTATAGATGAGCTGTTTCAAGAGAGTGAAGAGGTCTCGAACCCGAAGAGGAATTATCCCAATTTCCGGGGTGGCGGATGATTCATGGATTGAGCATGGGGATTCAGATTGCGGCAAGTATATGGAACATGAAATGGGTATGTTGCTGGTCATGCATTCCATACATTACATTTCATATAACTATCCACCTATCATGTCTCTGATCACCAATGTTCTCCAGGATAACAAGCCGCCTGTGCCGGCACATTTGGAGTCAATTATTGGAGAATTTAGCATTGTTGTCTCTCTTCTGCATTAATCCCAACCTAGCAGCAGCACAACTCTTCCAAGGACCACAAAATTCAGGATTAAGTGAAGATCATCCGGTCCAGCACTGTTACCGTCAGACATGAACAGATGCCAGAAAAATGTTGTCCATGTCAGGCATCATTTTTAGAAGGCCGGATCTTCTGTGAGGAGTCCGATGAGGACTTATTCGGATTCCATGTTTATGTCGCACATACTATGACATTGTCTAATATACATAGCATTGCAAAAATGGTGCTATGACATGGAAAAATGACTAATACAGATATTACGGCACCGTCCGGCCGAGCTCATCGAGGCCAGCGACCACGAAACAACCAAGGACTCTTGGGCTTGGTCTCTGGGACGGTATGCACGAAGGGGGTCCCCAGGAAGCCTCCGGGAGTTCGATGGAGCCTAGGCACCACAAATGAGCTGGATGCGCGCCCTAATGTGGATGTGATTTTTTTTTTCTCCCTCTCTTGCCCGATCCCATTCCATCTCTGCAAGGTACTGCCGTCGTTCTCGAGGCAACTCCCATGCTTCCTCCGCCACTCATAGGCTCGCGGAGGGGGAGCGCAGTCGGAATCGGGCTTTTGCCTTTTCAGTAGATGATGGTGGGAGTGAGAGTCGAGATCCAATGTGTTCTAAGGCGATCCTCGCCGACCTTCGAAATGACCCACGCGACTGCGACCTGCGCCATGCTGATCCCTCGCTTCTTAGCGACCTCTTCGACCCTGTTGTTCGCATTCATGTTAGGTGCTATGAACACCATGGTGCGCAAGAAAGAGCACTGGCCTCATCACGATCGTCTTGCTGCCGGCGGACTGAGTATAGAATGAAGAGGGTAATTTACGGGAGAATAATTCAAATGAGTAGCAGCAGGTGTTCGGGTTTGTGCTGGCGTACACATCCGTGCCCCCCGCTTGGTATCCTGCGAGAGTGGGCGGGACAGCGCACCGCACGAGAGCGGCGACCAGGGGATGGAGCCGACGCCGAGATGCTTCCAAAATGATTAGTATTGACAATATGAACCGCAGGGATAGTGGTACCCTGAGGGCGGGAAACATCTCGCGCTCTTCCTCCCTGTATATCAGCGAATACTGATTCTGCGTTGACACGAATGGAGTCAGTTTATTCGCGACTGCGTAGTCTTGGGGGTGGATCAGCTACTAAATGCGCCGGGCGGAGACTAAAGCATACTTTGCGTCGTGTGGACTGTGGGCAGGAAAATCAGAGATCTATGGTGGAAGAAGACGGGAGCAACGAGATGTACACTGCCAGGCATAGCAGGAGGACATCCCGATGTATAGCACATATCCTGCTTTCACGACATCGTAGTGGGCTTGCATCTGTGGAGCACAGTAAGCACACCCGCGGATTCGACCGCAGCTCTGAACATACCGTCTCTTCAATTGGTGCATTAGGGTTAAACCGGTGGCCTGGGTAAACTGAGTGCACCGCCAACATTCCATTTGATGAACTCACACTGTAAAACCTCGATATACTGTATTTTTTCATTCGATTCGACCGTTGCGCATCACTCTCCCCTTGGCCGATGGCGAATATTGGTATTTTGTCACACATCCCCCACTCTCTGGTCGAACACATTTTGCATCACGCAGCTCTCGAAATTGCCCAAAATCATGTCCGCGACATTTAAAATCGAAAATCTTCGTTCCGGTGGTTGGATTTTTCGCTTGTGTCATGCAAATTCCGGCCGTGGTGGAATGGTCGAATCAGTAATTTGAGTCACGCATCACCCTCCTGGTCGGATTGAATAAAAAATACAGTAGTCCATCCCCAGACGGCGCAGGCTGTGCTTCACCAAGTCGAAGATAGCATTAACGAAACTTTGGTCGGCGTAAAATGAAATCAACCCCCGACCTTGCGGCTGAGGCCATATTGGTTGACGTAGCCTTGCGCCTCAATGTCTGTTGCGCCCTAGAGTGTCTGCTTCGGGTCTCGCGCCACCACAAGAAAGACCTTCTTCATCACGACGATCTCGTCGCGAGTTATATACCCGCCGGTGGAAAGTCCGCTGGCGGCCACCAGTGGACACCGTTGGCCTTTGGCGGCCGATGGCTGATATCATGCTGCATTGTTCCATGATGGGTCTCACGGGCCGGTGGGTGATCTCCGATGATCTCCATCGGACTTTGTCGGCCTCGGCACCTTCTTAGCGTTGGACTTTGCTCTCGTCCTCTACTGGTTTCCACTGAAGTCCACTGTGCCCTGCTGTACCTGTTTCATGTCCATATGGATCCGCGGGGATCCACTCGATAACTTATCATTCCACATGGCCACCGGCCCGCCACCAACTATATATTCCCTTTTCCCCCTTCGCGCCTTGCCTGTCGTATTCTTCCGCCCACTATGTCTGATTCAATTGCTTATTCCGACCGCGCACTTCGCAAAAAGCTCAAGCCCGAACTTCAGGCTATTGCTACTGCGATGGGACTGGATACCGCCCAGCAACGGGTGTCTGACCTAATCACATCCATCCAGGGGCATATGAAGGCCCGCCCAGAGATGGCAGACGACCCTAAATTTCTTCCCCTCTTCGCGCATCGCAGCGCTCCGAAAGCAGGAGGGAAGACTAGTGCTGACAAGGCTGCTGAAGAAGCTGTGGTGCCGCCGCAGCCTACAACCGGGTATGTCGTGTTTAACTCGATTGTTTGGCGATTCACTTATGCATTGCAATTCAAGCGCGAACAAGACTCTCCTTAAGCGCAAAATCCAGACAGATCCGCCGGCCTTGTTTGAGCAGCTCGCACCTACCAGTGGGCCTCGCTCCGCCACCTCACCCGAAGTGAAGGATGACGGAGATGACAGTGAAAGTGAGTTTTTGATTGCCTCTCAGTTCCCCGCTCACTGCTGCTTAGGTGATCTCTCCGACGGCGACTCTCCCCCTCCTACCCCCATCCGCGATGAGAAACACGAACTTAAAGCGCCCAAAAAGGCGAGGGCTCTCCAGATTCCCAAGCACGAGATTCCCGGTGAGACAGGCTACCATGGTGATGATATTCTCAGCTGACCCCCCTGCGCTGGTAGGAGTTGTTCAGGTCACTTTCTTCGACGAGAATGACCATAGTGCACTGCCCCGCCAAGTCCCCGTTCTCAGCGACGAAATCCCGATCACCGTCGTCGCTGCGGAGGATGGTAGTACTCACTTCAAGACATCACTGTCGATGCTACTGCCTGCTGCGATTCTGAACGACTCTCCAATTAAAGGTGACTATATTTCGCTATTTGCATAAGCATTGGTCTCACTCGTTTTCCTAGAGCGTGGGGGTCGCATTTACCGCGCTAACATTCGCGGTGAACCTACGCACCATCACTGCACGTTGGCAAGATTGATAACATTTTGCTCGGGGACTGTCGTGCTCTGAACATCGGAGAGGTCAACGAGTATACTCTCCGTACATCGGTCGGGGGATCACTTCACTGCGATGTTTTCTGGGACAAGTCGCCGCAGGCTGTCGGGTGGTTGGCTACAGGCATTCCAGCGCCCACGGATGCCAGCATGGTCCATGATACTTCTCAGGTGCGAGTCTTTACATCGTTCGAGTGTGGTGTTCGCTCAAATTGTGTTCTAGTTTCCTCTCCCCAGTGCGGAGCGTCTAAAATTCACTGGCAGTGCCTCAGATGTTCCGTTGGCTATCGCGACGGATCGTGCCATAAACAACCCCACCGGAAAGTTGGCCACACCCCGGGCCTTCCTCGTCTTTCTTCATGGCGTGATGAGGCTCAATTTTCCCGATCTCCTCGAGTTTGGGAAGCGCTGGCCACGCGCGAAAGCCGCTGGGATGTTGCTTGACCGTTTCCTCATGCAGGAGAACATTTTCGATCTGTTCACTGCCTGGAGTCGTCCCACCGGCGGATATACTGTTCCCACTGGTAATTTTTCGACATTGATTTCGGATTCTTCTGCTGAAAATTCGTCAGGTTACGAGAATTACACCGGAGTCGCCTTCACCAAGGACAACCTAATCGAGGCCGGCGGCTTCGGGAGTTTCAGCTCGAGCAGCACCGCCACAATTTTCGCTCCTCAGATGTTGGCGAAGGCGCCGAAGGCTAAAGCCTGGTACGAGAGCGGTGGAACAACTCACGATGATTTCTTCCGCAAGATGAAGACCGCAGACTTCAAGAAGTACCTGGACGCGGATCATCACGATCGTGCCAGTCGCCACACAGGCTCCCGTAGTCATGGCAGGCGCCGCAGCAGGTCGCTGTCTCTCGGCGAGGGGACTTCTCGCAAGCACCTGAGGAAGTCCTCTCGCTCGGATTCAGGGGAGGACTCCGAGGATGACCGCCATCGTGCGAAGAGGAGCAAGCGCAAGGCAGCCTCTGTTAACTCCGATAATCTTGACCGCGAGTAGCTTCGAAATTATGTAGTACTAGCAGTTTGCCCGTGCTATGCTACGGGAGCAGTAACTTCATCTCGACAATGAAGAAATTTCTGCATCCCTGGACTTCATTGCATTCAGATTATCTTTGAGCATGCCGGATAGATTGTACGACTGTGCCTCCCGATCCCCCGTTTGTTACCCAGGTATTCAAAATTATGCACCTTCATCCTGCCAGTCCCACTACGATTCAACATTGCCTTTGTCATAACACTCCGTGGTATTCATCTTCCCCAGCTTTCGCGAAAACTATGCTCGCCCGGCTATCTCGGCCTAGATTACTGCTTGTCAAATTCCTTTCAAATCCCGTCTTCACTGGAAAACTTTACCCCTACCTTCACCTGTCTTTCATTCTGCTGAAATCCCAGCCTTCCTGCTGTCAATATTGCCTGCATGTCAAACTTCCACCTCCATCTTCAAAATCAGTTGGTTCAAAATTTTAATGACATTTTTGCCTTGATCTTTCCTCGTGGAAGTCAGCCCTTATTCTGGGTACCAGTCCCTCCTCCACAATTAGAAACATCTCATGTTATGTTGACCTATAGCTCAGCCTTCATATTTCTCTCCATGCAGCCTGCATCACGAACTCGGTCTTGACTGGTCGCCTCGTTCGCTTGCCGTTCACACGGAAATCTTTAACCTTTGTCGTCCGAAAGAGTTGAGTTGATGCTGTTGCAATAATTCTGCTGTGATTTCTGTAACCTATATCCTATAGTATGTAACAGACCATATTCCAGCTCAGGCCCTTGTCTGCTGAATTTTGACAGGAATTCGAGGTCCATCGAGGTGTTCAACATCGTAGCAGTTTATAAATAGCGATCCAACAGTTGGGTGGAGAATTGGCCATTTCGGTGGAGCAGTGGGGCAAATGACATCATTCGGAGCTCGGTGCGAGCTTGTCCAGTGACCAGTAGCCAATCAAATTGTGTGGCAGACCCAAACGATGTTCGATTCTTATATAGATACGCATCGCTGTTACGAGTCCCCAAATGGATTTCTTGTCTTGGCCTTCTCTTCGTTCTCAAAAGTGGATGTCCTTCACGAATAGGATAAGGCTTGACACGCTTGACCCAAATGAGACCAAATACACAGCCCTAAGTAACTTGCTGATAACGCTCACGACGCCCTCGTCGATACAAGATGACTGCAACGGTCAGGGACCTCATCCTGATCCTCCAGCTGTTTTTTCCCAGCGATCTCTCCCTTCACAAGGCTCTCTATATTATTGGTGTCATTCTCTCGCTGTATCCATTGCTTCGACTGCACCTTAATCAACGGAGGCAGCCACACCAACCCTCTCGCACAGCTTGGACTACAGGTATCCTGAAACTTCTGGTTGCCGCATTTCAACAGGAAGATGCTTATCCTCCCACCTGGGCCGCTGGGGAAGATCGTGGAGAAGAATATGCCCATCGCATCTGTGATGAATTAACACCGCTATATATGATGCTTGGTCTTACTCCCCACGACCATGCGGGTCCTTCACCCAATTCGCCCTTCCCAGTACCCCGAATCATCCTCTGCACGTCCCGACAGTCCTGTATATTTTGTCCGGTCGGGGACAGCAATATTATACCGACCCTACGACGACGTGTCGATTCCAAGACCGTCTCGGTTCTGGACGAGTCGTTCCGCTGGTCGAAGGCAGACTCGCTCATTGCTGACTGCACGTCCTGCCGCGTAGATTACCACCCGGACCGTATCACATACAAGGACGATAACACCCGCCGGCTCCAACGATTGGAGATGACCGCAGATTATCTTCGGGTCTCGAAGCATGGAATCTGGGTTCACAGAAAGATCGCTCTATCTCAGGAGAATTCTCTCCATTGATTCCATGCCGGCTGGTCCAATTTTGCGGATTGGCTAAACGATTGTACACCAGACAGCGGCCGAAAGTTTACATACCGGCAATCCCAGCGTCTCTTCATCGAGCACTTCTCTCGCCGCCTCCTCCACTTCCATAAACAGGAGAATTTTGCCTGCGAGGCACATCCCAGCACTCGTTTACTCGCAGAAGCGGTGCGCGCAGCAATTGGCGTCAATGGCGGTGTACGTGATGCCGGGATGACCCATGGCTGCGCCGGCTGTACACATCTAAAGCGCTATCGCTCCGACCTAATCGCTGAGGGTGCTATTCTGGGGCACGATCAAGAGGTGGCGGGACTGGGAAACGAAGGAATAAATGCCCAGAATGTGGGTCGTTAACTCCAGATTTGTTGCTGTTGCTGACGAAGAATCAATGTAGAACAACCCTGATATCAACGGGGACGAGCTGCCTTTTCAACCTCCGCCACAACAAGACGCACCTCCCGCTGGGTCCCCACGCGGCTACGTTCGACTAGCCGTTATGGATGGAAAAACTATCAAACACCGGGTGCGTTAATTGGCATGTCCAGCACGTTAAGAAATTGACTTTTACCATAGAAATGTGCACTGGACGAGTGCGAGAATCCGCTCGTTAATTATAAAAACGGGCGGTTTTGCGAAACACATATCAATCTACGCGATATCTGCGGGATAGTACCGTGTGGGATGCCAGTTCGCGATCCCGGTGCTCTTACCTGTGCGACAGAGGCCCACATACAATGGCAGCGTCAATATGAGAACAGGTTCTCTCGTCTTTCCTTTCCGGGGGTCAGACGTGTCATCCGCCGGCAGCAGGGAGGTGCTCATGGTGTTCAGGGACCAACGCTTCAAGTGTCCCTCGAGGATCTAGGCGATACTCCTGGTGACCAAGTCGTCCATACGTTCAAGGCGAAATCGACGTACTGTCTACAGACAGTTCAACTAGCTTGCGGGTTTCCCATCGGCTGGGGAAAATGCTACCGCTCCGAAAGCTTGCCGCAGGTTTTGGCAATTCTCAACCGAATCTGGGCCAATCATCCGAATTCGAGGCCTAGTTTCATTGCCTACGACGATGCCTGCAGCCTTCTCCCCCACATCGTCACTCAAAATCCGAACGACTCATGGCTCGCCACCACCAAATTAATTGTCGAGGCTTGGCATTACATCGGCCATCGTGCAACAGATATTTTGTGCCGTCTCTGGTGTAATCCTGCACCGGCCAACGGTTCTCAGCCTGACCTCGTTTTGGTCGAGGAAGATGCCAATGGTGTCGTTCACCAGACGCGGGCTTTCAACACTGAAACCGCCGAACAGCTCAATTCGTGGCTATCCGGCTTCGAATCGAAGTTGCGCCAGATGTCGGACGTGAATTACGACTTTTTCGTTCATGCGCTGATGATGATTTATGCCGAGAAAGTTGAAAAGCACGTGGCGGAGAAGGATTTGGCTTTGTCGGACGATTTTTAGGCACAGGCGCTGGGAAGTTAAAACACGGTTGATTATTTACCTGAAAATTGTTTACATTCTATAACAAATCATACTGTAAACCATTCTGTACATATATTACCGGTATTCAATGGAGTCCGTTGGGTCCCACTATTGGCCTATATCTACGCTAATTTTCAGTGGTTCATTGGGATTCTGAACATCAATAACTATTACAGGTTGTAGAAGCTTGTGAGGTCTCTGTGAGACGCTGGTGTTCAGCGGTAACTAATGGAATTCAATGGTTTTCCGGGAGGTCGAAGCCCCTTGAAACACGCTGGAAACCAGTCCATGACATTGGAGAATGGCAGAATCCAGTGGAGCTGCAATCTTACCAGGTCCACTGGAGTGTAATGAATTGGAACAGTATGCAACAATGTCCAGCATAAACCAGTGGCCCCCAACAGAGGTAGGGGGTCCAATGGAATATGCCGGTGTGCATTGGTGTGCATTGGCAATCGGTGGACTACAAGGGATATTGGTGGTTATTTCATTGAGTCTGCATTGATTGGACTCCAGCGAACTCCGCTGGAGACCGGTCGGGGGCAACAGGCACGATTGCTCCCCAGTGAACTCCAGCGGACTCCACCGGAGGACAGGCGGGCCCCCATTGGTTGCCGCTACCGAACATTGCCGTCCACTGCCGATCACGGGAGTTTCCACCGCCGCGTATATTACTGCTCGTCGCGGGGAAGATGGTGTTGCCTGATAGCGCGGCCGAGAACTCCTTCGGAGACGCCGTTGGAATATGCCTGTGGCCGGTGTTAGGCATCGTACGCTCTCCAGGGGGTGAACACACGTTAGCGGTGTCGAATGTGTTGATTCCGGTGTCGTACCTAAAACACAGCTTCATATCAGACTGGGTCAATTGAGGAGATGAAGAACGGCGCTCATGCGGCCTTTATGTGCTTCGACGTGTCCTCCTCTCCAAGCACCCAGCCTCCTGACCAGGAAATTTCCCCGTAAGACATACATCCGAGGATGATTTTGGACACTTTGAGCCCTGAGGTACCGAGGCGGACTGGCGATCGGTGGTATGAGGACATTTCCAGCAGGAGCACAAAGAAAGGAGCGCACCGTAGTGCATTTTCTTCGGGTAAGACATGCTGGAGATGGGGGAGCGAGTTGATCTGCCGCGGTATTTAAGGCCTCCACGCGTAGAAGCTTCGCTACCGGGCTGATGACGAGGCTTCAAGCCGCTGACATTCCATCAATATTGATATCGGAATTTAGCGTGCTCCATGAAGTATTAGCGCTCCGAGGAACTCTCCGAGAAGTATAAGTCAGCTAGGAACGGTTAAAATGGTGTCGTGGACTGCGGGAGCGGAGATCGGACTCGGTGGATATCCACCTGGCCGCCAAAATTTGTCGCATACGTGCGCAAGGAACAAACCCTGGCCGCATCCTACCGCCGTAATTAACCACCTTCTCATGCCCGGAACAACTGAATCCAGATGAGCCCCCAACGTGATATTGTCCTTGAATCCTTCCAGCCTTGCTCCAAGTTCCAAGTTCCGATTTGAGGGTTGCGACGTTCAGCTACGGTGGATACACCTCTCACATTTGACACTGATGCCAGTTGCGTCATTAGAAAATACAGCTGCAAGTGCCAGCGCGAACATTAATAGCCCAATACTAGGTGCAACACATCCGCGTGGTGCCTCCTGTGGATTTCGTCTGTTACACGGCTTTTTCGAAGACTTGCGCGAATTCAGTATGAATCCTTGACCTAAAAAACGGCCACCGATGATCTATGCGGACACGGGGATTCGAACCCCGTTCAACTGCTGTATGGCTTCTTCAAGTGGTACGCAATGCAGTGGTGCGCCTTTTGCCCAGCGTACGCTGTGCCCCTGTGATCCCACCGTCGATTATTTCAGACGGTGGACCGCCAGAATTCGTATAATCTTGAGGTTCTGAAATACTCACGGGGACTTATAGGCAGTGAGCGGATCCACATTAAACAGTTCGGGCTTGGCTCTTAATGGGGGCTGAGATAATTGTAGCTTGGGATGAAAGGTTGGATGCAGGGGGGTCGCCGTATAGTGCGAGAAGACGGAGAAGCATGCGGTAGGATTCAGAAACAAAGAGCTGGCAAGAGTGGCGGTCCACGGAACCCCAGCGCGTCTGCTCCGTGTCCCTCCCGAGTGGTCGGGGGAGAATGAAATCGTTGGCATCGGGAACATTTGTCCTAGTCAAATCAGGCGATGCCCAGTGCACGCGAGGGATTGTGAGGGGATGCGCCCCGCGGGTGCGCAATGCCGCCGCTGCAGGAATAGGTCGGGGGAGTTCGGAGGGCCTGAATCCTCGGTTCTTCGGCGACGGTGCCGAGCAAGGTGTATCCGTGCCCAACCGCATTTCAGAAGTAGATCGATAAGGGAATTGTGAAGAAGCGCAGACGGCCGGCCCGCTCCATCGAAGGAGTATGAACTCGGGCGTCTCGGTTGGGTGGCAAACTTAAGGCGATGTGTTGAATCGACTCCGCAGCTTCGTTGGCCGATCGAGGGGGGATCAGGACGTAAGAGGGAGAGGAACTTGGAAGAGCGCTTAGAGCCAAAAAAGACAAGCGGAAGGGGAGTCGGTTGAGGCAATCAGTACTCGTAGCGCGCAAGGCGTTCAGACTCCAGAGAGGAACTTGGGGGCGGTGTCGATCCCATGGCGTGTGCACATGGCGGTGGCGGTTTGGTGGCGGTTCGAGGTTGGTTCGAGGACAAGAGAAATCGACGGCTGACGCGGCCCTTGATGTGCATCATGCGTCAGCCGTCTGCTTCTCACACAGCAAATTTAGAGGTTTCGGGGCACCCTGAAACATTCCCGACATGATTAGTTTTGGGACCAGAATAGGTGGAACCGAAAATGTACCTGAAATGCAAAGTTCTTGCACACCTGAAACTAAAGCCGAAACTACCCGATTGGGGTGTGTTTTCGATGCATCTGAATTCTTAGGTTTCGAATATGGTTAAGGGCTACCTGAAGCTGCTCCCGAAACTATTGGTTTCAGGAGCAGCTTCAGCCTGCCCTAAACCCATTGTTTCGGCAAGCCCGGTGCCGGCTCCTGAAACAATAAGTTTCGGCACCCGATTCGGCGCTACGAAAGCTAGGTCTAGAGCGGTCTCGGCCGGCCTGGAATCAATTTCGGCACGCCGGAAACCCGTACCCGAAACTTGTTGTTCTCGGCGGCGGCTCCGGGGCTGCCGAAACAATAAGTTTTTGGCACACTGAAAGTGCTCCTGAAACTAATAGTTTCAGGAGCAGCTTCAGGTGGGCGGAAACTGCATCCGAAACTAAACAAATCAGAGGTGCCGCAAACATACCCGAATTGGGTAGTTTCGGCTGCAGCTTCGGGTGCACAGAAATTTAACATTTCAGGTGTGTTTTTAGGACTCCTGTAATTGGTCCTTGAACTGATGATTTCGGGAACGTTTCAGGGCCCCCCGAAACCACCCAATTTGCCATGTGTCTCTTGTTCTCAAACCGCGACGAAACGACAAGGCGGGCCCGAATTTGCTCGCCCTCGGCTTTATCTATCCTAGATCGCCTCCACGGCACCGCTAGGAAGCAGTGCGCTGCATGTCTCCGCCGAATGGCAAGTTGGCGTTCTCCTCTACTTGCAGCTTCATACTTCTCCCCTATTTAACCAAAGACATCTAATCCACCGAGCTTACGGACAACGCTGCACATTCACTGCGTTCAAAATTTTTGTTCGCTAATGAAGCAGCCCCACACGAAGGCCCCGAGACCCCAAATCGACGCTCCGTGACACTAGCGGCGGATTTCCGTCCCCCAGTCCTAAATTTCCTCTGAGCTACGAACCCTTATATAATCAGTCAACTGATACCTGAGGGACTTGAGTGATAGCTTTCCCAGGTCCAAAACCGAGAATCTAGGTCTTACTTCAAGTCAAGCAACAAGAAAGCAAGGAATAGATCAGAAACTCTAAATTATACTGCAAGGTCACCTAGCAATGTCACAGCAGAAACAGAGGGAACCTAATTGTACTGCAAGGTCTAGCAACATTACAGCAGAAGTAGATGATATCCAGTTGAACCGCAAGCCTAGCAGTGTTGCAGAGGAAATAGATAGGAAACCGGTGAGCTAGCTGCTCGACTAAGAGATCACACAGATGTGCGGGTTCAGAGGTAAGTGTGTCGGCAAGGTAAGATTGGTTGTCCACAGAAGCAAGACACCTCCTCTTATATACTACTGAATACTGACTGAGTCATAGTTCATCAATGACTCACACAGACTCAAAATGACTCCAGCCCGCACTGGAAATACGGGAGGGAGTCGCAAAGCAGTGTTGAACCGTGAGAAAATAATAATACAGTGCCGGTTCGTAGCTGTGGATCCGGAATCCACTATGACCCAGCCTGGAGTCGAACCAGGACCTTCCGCGTAAAGTGCCTTCTAGAGAACGACACCACGGAGAGCAGGTGCACACCGCGTTACTACCGAGTCTTTTTTACATCATTCTGCTCCTGGATAGGTGGGGAAATTATCAGGCCTGGTGGATCCATGAACAGGTGCTGCAGCGACCGCCTGTCCGGAATCCTTTGCGTAATGCCGGACTGAAGTGAGAGCAGGTGGGCAGGATGGTATACTTATGTACCATGTCTCGGCTCGCGAATTGCCTCGCCAAGCTACACGGATGTCCGTCGGTGCGCTATAACCGCAACATCATCGCCGTCCGGCAGGGCAAAGGCAGGCATAAATTAAGGTTCAGACTGCAGGCAACAGGCGGACGTAGTGCACGGCGCACCACTGCATTCAGTGAGCGATTTCGTATATTCCTGGCCGTTGACCGGGGTTCGACTCCCCACGCCTACTTGCATGGAACAGAGAAACATTCTTTAGCTCAGCTAAAGGACGAATAGCGCAATCGATTCAATTACTTTCCTTGGAAATAAACGGAGGGGCGAAGGTAGTGATTATGATCAATTTGGGGATGAATGCAACAGCACAAAAACCGCGACCAAGGACCTACATACTCACCTCTATTTCCAACCGACGGGAAGCCGCACGCGCGTCGGATCCTGCGCTAGTCCTATCAGTGTCTGTATAATCAATAGTGCACAGATATGTACCATCAGCGATAAAAAGCGACTCCCCACCCTATAAATGACCCAGCCTGGAGTCGAATCAGGTCAAATTCCGCTCAAGGCACTCGAAACAAACATGGCTAATTGAAAGCGGACGCACACCGTGTGCTACTGGGTCTCTTCTCCCGCATTTTCTTCACGGATAGGTGTGCGAATAGTTAGCGAATGGGTGCAGCCGAACTCTAGCAAATATGCGGATGAATACGAGCTTTCACCAGAGAATTGTGCATTCCAGTTGATGGATCACAAACCACTTGACGAGTGATATTAATGGAGCCGGTAAGTCGTGTAGTGAATTGTATAATAACCAAGCAGAAGCAGGATGAGAAGGAAGACGAGCGCAGGGGGAGGCCTACAGGTACAGTGGCAGGGAGCGGGACCAGCGAGAAGCAGTAGTGCCGTAGCTGGGTCGGAGAGTGAACGAGGGCCAGACGGGGGTCAGGGAGGGAGGAACAAGGGAGGAGAGCAGGGGTAGAGGACTCTCACGAAGAGTAAAACACGCCCGCTGAAATACTCGCACCCCCCCCCGCCCCGCGAAAGCGCTGCGCACGGACGTCCTATAGGGTACGGAGCCCGTGAACGGCGTCCCGTCGTCATCCGCACTCGCACACTTGATGCTGTTGCCTGTCGTGTCGCTTGCTGTCCCTGTGACTCGACGAGGATGCCGCGCCGACAGAGACACAGGCAATGGTGAGCATTCTGGTGCTAGGTCGCATGCTGGCCGTGTGGTGGATGAAGTCAGTAAGCGGGGAAGGGTCCGTACAAGAGGGAGCTTGGCAAGGAGCTTAGGGGAGCTTATGAAGACGGCCCGATTGCCGATGATCCGATGATCCGCATCGGCTGTCAACTTCTCTTCTCCTCAAACCACCACCGCGAGTCAACCACGAATCTATCGCAACCTAGCCCTCTAAGCGCTTCCCGTGCTGTTTCCGCGACGTCCATTCCCTCTAACCCCCCGAGTGCTTTGAAATGTGCGACAGTGGCATCTGGAGCCTCAGCACATTACTCGAGACTAACTCGACGTCATCCGATCCACTCGAGCCGACCAAACAACTGCGGGCTCAATTAAGCCTTCTCGAGGGCGTCGCTCCCTCATTATGATCAAGCAGCCCCCAAGTGCAAGACTCTCTGAGAGTCCGAGTCCGCATTCACCCAAGGCGCCCGGCTCACCTCCACGCCGCCGGCCTTCTGGCCCCGCTTCCGCTCACAAATCACATTATGCCGCACCTTGTATCCCTTCTGAATTCTGCGCGACACGGCTAATGCCTCGCCCAAATACTTCTCCGTGCCGCGGTCCGGACTCACCCTCAGCTCGAGCATCTAAGATTCCCTGCATTCCTCGAGCTTTATCGCAAATCGCATTCCCGCGAGGTATCATCCGCTCTGTGACTGAAAAACTCCGTATATTCGCACTCGTTACTCCGAGATGTTCATTTTTTCCTGCTCTGGGTACGGGCGGCGCGATCTCAACTCCCCGTTGGCTCGCGCGGGCTGGATTCTGCTAGTTGTACTTGGACCGTATCGATATCGCGCTTAGACAATCAAGAGCCTCCACCGCCCGAATTCAACGCTCAATCTGTCTCTGATTTACACCACGCTCTACTTCCTCCGGCCTCTTCGATTAATATCTGTCCGCCGGCTCCGTTATCTATGCTCTCACCGGCAGTCGTTCCGCGGCTCGGAGCCATCCGGCTGCCCGGACGGGTACTCTGGGATTCGCATTCAACAACTCACTGAGCAACCCAACCAACCGCTTCTTGCTTCCTTCCTTTTGGCATCAGGTCAGTGCGCCGACTACCGTGGGTGAGCTGTGAATATATCCCGCCGGCCTGAATTCAATCCATTCGAACTTGTGTCGTTGTATCGGCTAACTCTCTGGCCACGTATACAGCAGCGGGGCTATGGAACTAGACCCAGTAGCGCGCAGCGCGCGTCTGCCCTCATTATTTCTTTGCTCCAGCCTGATGCAGAATGTCCTCGTTTGATTTTTCAGCCTGGGTCATCGCGCTCGAGCCTGTCCGGTTTTTCGTCATCACACCCATTCACTAATTATTGCAGCACGTATATAGTTACAGAAGAAAGGAAAGGAGACCCAGTGGCACGTCTCCGCTTTCAATTCTGCTTGGCCCTGGGCTTTATCCTTCATGTCATTGGCTGATCATCCAGCTTCTAAGGGACCGGAATCAGGGGAGAGAGAACGGGTAGCACGCGGGTGTGTGACTGCCTCGCTTATTTGGTTCCACTCATTCTTACCATGCAGAGGGTCCTGTTCGACTCCAAGCTGGGTACTACATTTAGGAGTAGTACGACCGACGCGGAGGCGACGCCCGCAGCGCCACGTTGTTCCGCCCCAGGGTGCCGAGATTTAAGCAGCCCGAACATTGTTGCCGAGTACGCAGGTCCCTTCATCACACGCTTTCTATTGAGCTAATTCCGCATCCCTAACACTGTCTGCTGCTCAGTTGTTACACAAAGTCATGGATTGGGAGCGCAGAATGATATCATCACTCGTACGCAGACATGTCAATACAGTGGATTCGTACCCCGCTTTGTGGAACATGCAGAAGGTAATATCGAGGGTCGCCAGGGGCAGAGCAAGATTGAGAATTGTAAGCTCACCTGGACAGGAAAGATCTCAGACATAGCACGGTGAAAACTAAGGATGGGAAAAGCTGAGGATCGGTCCGCGACATTTTCTGCCAACTCTTTGCAGGACGACATTCCGGATGAGCACTGCAAAAAGTACCTGGTACTTCTGCCGGTCTTCTACGCTAATATTGACCCATACCGAGCGGGGGAGCAACTTGGCATTCCGTCCACATTCGCAAGAGGCGCAGGGGAGCGCGCCCTTATCTCCCTGGCGGCGATATTCTCCATGGTCCTCCGTGTCTCGATCCCGCCAGCCGTCTTCCCGGAAGTTTGGGGCTCCGCCTATCGATGGGTGGAATTTATCGATGCATATCAAGACCGATGACCGCGCCACTGGCGCTGGATTCCTCCATTTCATTTCGACCTTTGGCGGCAATCTCGTCTCGTCGGCACCTGGATTCCGACGCATGCTTTCCAGAGCTTGGATCATGGTCCTTCGGACTCCAAATACTTTGAGGAGACCGATCGGGTTGTGCGCTCTCTCAGATGTGCTCTTCGGAGATTCGCGAGTGAGGAGTCTCGAGCACGTCGAAGAGGCTATCGAGGGAGCCGGTCTCTGTCCTAGCTTCCCTCGTGGTCCAATACCTTGACGAATTCTCCCCCGGCTGCGACAATCTCAGTCTGAGACGAGACAGCCGCCTCCGCGGTACGATATTCGACTTTGTGGACGACATAGCCAGGTTCCTCGGCCCAGCGGAGCTCGACGGAACGAACTCAGGTGCTTTCAGCAGGGTACTTCTCTCCGCGGGCATCATAAAGTCGACCATAATCATGGCCAAGGCTCTCACGAAACCTGACCCAGAGTCCGAAACCCCCGCATTCGCCCCGCTGGTCGATAAATCCCTCGCGTTCCTGAATCGCATGCTCCTCACCACTCCCGGAAATTGCTTGATCTCCGACGCCGTCCAGGAAGGCCTCCTTGATCTGATACTCGTATGCGGCGCTGCGCGCAAGTTCCCAAAAACAATGAAATCTCTTCTCGACGGTGTTCTCCTAATTCCACTCATCTACTACTATGATATGCGGATTCTGGGAAAGATCCTTGATACAGACCAGCGGGCGAACACGAAAGCATTCAACGCATCAGGCTTGTTCAGCACATGGGCACATTTTATAGCCTTGGCGAAAGAGCGACTCGAAATTCTCCGATGAAAATGACGGACGCCGGCTCAAGGCCTGTGATAACGCGCAGGTACTGTATCAATTCAATTCCCGACATTTAAGATGATTCATTCTATTCTCAGTGCGGCAAGATCAACGATGCCGTCCACTTTACGCTGCCTAGGATTCTAGTACTGGTCCGCGCTTTGCCAGGAGCAGGATTGGACTGAAGGGAACCATCGCAGATATTGTAGTGTATATCGTTCTCTACGTTTCGGTACTGTCTTTCCCTTATTATGAGAAAGCCATTACTGACGGAGAAAAACAAGACTTTGGCGTGCGCGAACGGGCATTCCTGCGCACTTTGCTCACCCATGACTACAACGCCGCTAAATACGACCGCATATATCCAGCGCAGGCCTAATTCATGACCAGCTATCCCCGTGCACCATTTTTCACACTCTTTGACTATCGTCGGGGCCGCGCGCACATCGAGGTGCAGCACCTGCCCGATTCCGTCATCCTGCGGTCCTTTGGTCCAGACAGCGGCTGGCTGAATGAAGTGGCGCACGCCTCCGCTTCCGCGGGGCGGACGGAGTTGCAATTCCTTCAGGTCCCCAGACCCGGTATTTCGTCGTCCCGTTCCGCAGGGAGACGTCCCAGCCACGCGCCAAGTCACGGAAGTTGCACGCCGGTTCACTTCAGCCGCCACGATCGAGGATCTACGTGCTGCGATGACTCGTCGCGACTTCAAAGAGAAGTTGACACGTTGAACCACCGCGTGGGAGAGGCCGGACGCGAATCCGGGCTTTCAGCGGTGATTTATCTTGGATCTAGGCATCTGCTGGACCCGTTGATTCTAACCATGTCCAATTAAATTCTTGAATTTTTGCACCATTTTATTCCACTCCAACTCGAGTAGGTCGAGAGAAGTCCACATAGAGTCTTTGTCAATTAGGAATGAAAGCTGAAACATCTTAAACTGCATGCGCTCCGCCGAAGACAGAACGGTCAGTACAAGAAACGGACATTGAAGCCCCAGTGAGAATGCCGTGTGGGCAGGTATGCTTAGATATGTTCAGATCTGGTCTACATGTATATGCTGTGATTTGTGCTCACCAGATGGAAAACTT
Source organism: Mycena rosella (assembly GCA_029378255.1). Lineage (NCBI taxonomy): Eukaryota > Fungi > Basidiomycota > Agaricomycetes > Agaricales > Mycenaceae > Mycena > Mycena rosella. Next base: position 119,082 of record JARKIE010000127.1, read on the forward strand.
GAAGCTGATTTGATTTCCACTCAGTTTTGTAACAATTTTCCCCGAGTCGGTTCCAGATTCCGAATTCGAAACCGGACTTAGGCGGGTGACCCGGTGACGTCAAGACGGCGCAAGGGCCGGTCGGAGTCTGAAATGCCTCTTGTTCTCGGACCACCACCATCTCCCTTCCGTCCGCCCGCCGCCCTCCTCCCCTAGCCCCCTCCTCGGAGTCCTCCCATCACGCCATCTCGCGCTCTTCCTCTCCATTTTCCTCTTACGTGCGCACACTCCCTTCGCCTACAAGAGGACGAAACGACGCACATTGAGGACTCGTCGCCGGGCTCGCAAGTAGCAAAACAAGTGTTATCTAGCCCGACAAAGATTGGTCTGTATGTGCTCTGCCTTGTTTCAGCGATCACTCCGTTTCTCTATCCGACGCGTCAGCGTCCCCTCACGCAGTCCTCCCTATGCACAAGGAGTGTATGCGCTCGACGGTACTGAGTGAGGCTATGTCCCACATGTGGTTCGGAGCAATGCAGGCTCCGTGCCGAATCACCTTCTATTGCTAAGCACCCGCCGCCCCCGACACGGTACTATCCAGCAGCACCCACAGACGTCCTTGTGTACCCCCGCGCTTGGGTTCCTCTATTGGTTTAATATACAGGACAAGCAGAATACATATTACTGTATTATTACGATCAATTCGACAGTCACGGGTCACGGACCCCCCTGTCGATGTCGAAATATGGTCGGGGTCACGGGTCACGGAGGGGTCTGTCGAATGCAATTTTCGTCACGACCAACCCAAATTCCTCTCAACCATCCTAAAAACCTAAATTTTGCATCTCGGATGTCGAAATTTTGAAGGGTGTCGCGCCAAAATTCGGTGGTTGTCGAATTGTCGAACTCGTTTTTTGGGTCACGGGTCACACCCCCTGTCGAATTGATCGAAATAATACAGTACAGAGGACAGTGGGGCACAGGCACCCTGAATGCCGCCCCGCACAAAGAACAGCAGCGGGCCCCAAAGCCCAAGTAAAAGTCCCCCGGCCAGCGTCGGCTCGCCGCGGCGGAGTGCCTGCTTTGCCGTCTCGATGCCGCCCCCCATGGCCTCCACGTCACGCATCGGGGGGAGAGCAGCGAGGCGGCGCCGACAAGTGCCCCGCACATCCTCCGCGCGTTGCGGCGCTTGTCCGGCATCAGCCCGCGCAGCTCAACCCCTCCCCCCGACATGTCACGTGCCCCGTTCTTTTCCGGTGCTCAACCTCAGCCTGTCGCCGGAGACGTTGGTGTCAGTGTAGAGGAGTATTGACATGCGGGGTAGTGCAGAAGGGCCCAATGGGCGTTTAGAAGGCTCCAGATAGGCATCCCGCCCCTCAAATGCGCAACATGATGGTTTGTAGGCTAATATAGGGTCTGTGGAGGGCCTATATATTTGTATGCCCCCCCCCCCCTAGTACTGGATACTATGGCCAATCGGTTATACCTTCAACGTTACTATACAACCAATCTGATCTGCGATGGTCGAAGGTTCGATTTCTTATTGCGGTCACCTCTTTTTATAGTTCTTTGAATACATATCTGACTAATATTCCGCCAGCGTCTCCCTTGCGCTTTGTACCCCCGAGATTTTTTTCCATCCTACACATGGCATTTTGTCATAAAGAAAAAATCCCCTCCTTAATCAACATACACTCGGTGACATTATAATAATTACTGTACATGCAATAGTAACTGGCCTCTAAGATTGAGAAAAAAAAATCATGCATCAGATAAACACAAAAAGGTTGAAATGGTACTTGTCTTAGAGCCCTTGAATCAAGAGGTGAACGATCTTGTTATCGCGCACACGATGAACAACACGTGCACTTGTGATTTCCCCTTTTGGCACTTCCTGCTCTCAGCCACGAACGGACGCTCGATAAACGATAAAGCGGATCTGCGGTCAAACTCAAGTACTCTACTCACGTACATGGCTCCAATGCGTACTATACAAGGCAAATATATGTATTACGGTCAAAATAATCTCTGTCCTTGGAACGTTAACCGAACTTTCTTCAATGGCTGCCTGTCCGACTCTGAGCCATTTGTATCAATATTTTCCTTGTGGCTGTGGCGACTGGGCGAGTTTGAGGACAAGCAGCGGAACACTTGAGTCCATCGGGCGTCTTCGGTCGTCACGGCTGCGGCATGTCGGCAGTCAAGATCAGCCAATCAATGACTCATGAGTTTCTCCGCTGGTATCTTCAAGCCCAACTGTTCCTCGCTAGAGACTCCGATTGTTTCAAGGAGACTGGGCCAAGGCACCGAAGGCATGCACGACGCGTCGCGCGCCCTTGGATAGACGCGACCAAGTCGCGGTGGGTCGCCGTGTGTACTGGTGGCCAATACAGATGCAAATATTTACCTCTGTGGCCCCCTTCTAGTCACGTGTTGTTCATCGTGTGCGCGATAACAGGATCGTTCACCTCTTGCCTTGAATTCACTCGAACTTCCCTTGGGTGCGTCGGAGAAAGCCACGTGGGATCACGTGACGTGTCGGGGGAGGGGGTTGACCAAGGGGATTTCCGGCATCAAGACCCAAACGCCCGGGGATGACATCATGATTCGCGAAAGATGTGATGCCGAACTTCGGCCGTGCCACGTAGAGGCACCGCCACCTCCCCCGTCTCTCTCCACAACACGATTCTATCGTCCCCCTCAAACTGCAGGACGCCACCTGCGTCTTCGAACCTGTGCTCCAAGCGCCCTCCATTCGCCGCTCTCCTCAGCTCTCCGCCTTCGTTTCTCTGCCTCTGCTCTTACTGGCATGCAGGCCTCCCTCCCGGCCCCCAATCCACGCCAGCACTACGACGCTCTGCTATCGCTCCTCGCCCTCCAAATCTCCCCACCTCCCTCATCCTCGCACGCATGCCGCACACCCGGACGCTCCCGCGCATTCGTGAGAGTTGCGCGTGTGCGGCGAGCGCTCGAGAACCGGTGCGCTGGCCATCGACAGAGCCATGCAGGCGCCAAGTCCCGCAAATGGAACGGAGCCCGCATAGCGAGCTAGCAAGGTGCGCCCAGCTGCTCCTGTTCGCCTTTGCCCGATACTGATCCCACATAGCCGTCGCGTAGAGCGCCGGCCGCGCCAACCCCGCCAACCCCGCCAACCCGCGCGCCGCGCATGATGGACGTTCCAACGCGCTAGGTACATATGTCGTATCGCCCGCGCCTTACCTCCGCCCCACCCCGTCGCTTACCCCCGCAGTATCCTCCCGCGCGCACGCTGTCCGCAAGCCGGCGTACGGTGCGTCGTACTACTCCTGCGCCTACCCCCGCGTACCCCCTCGTTCCGCCACGGCGGCATGGCTGAATACCGCGCTCGTGCAAGGCCGCAAGACGCGATACCACGCCCTCCGATCCCCCGCGTACCCCTCGTTCCGGCATGGTGGCACGGCCAAATACCGTGCTCGTGCAAGGCCGCACGACGCACAACCACGCCCTCCGATTCCGATAATACCGCGTCAAACTCGGCGCCGCCACATGCCTGCGCCTGTTTCCCGCTCAGGTGCAGATCAGAGTCGCCGCGTCCGTGCTCCTCTCTGCACGCGTCGTTGCGCGGGATTCCTACCGGGAGAGCGGACGGATGCGCAGCGTCGGCGGCACGTGTTTGAGAAATGGAAATGGTGATGGCGGCGCGCGCAACAGGACTTCGCTGGCACCGTCTGCGTTGCGCGAGTCCGAATTTGGTGCGCGTCTCCACGGCGCAAATACCGGTCGCTCACAGAATCAGTCGAGGCGGGGCGCTAACGGTAACCAAGAACGAGAGTGGCGTGCGCACCGTATAGGCAAAGTAATCCCGGCCCCAAATAATGTCCTGCTTCGCGCGAGCACTTTAAACTCGCACCACTGCTGCAAATAAACACTGTGCGTCCACCGAACCAGGGAATCGACACGACGACGCTCACGTTCGTTGGTCAAGTCAAGTCGAGTCTGCGCGATGGTTGCGAGCTGTAACATAATTTACGTGAAGTACCGGGCGCGCGAATTCCATCCTGTTGCAATGACCAACCACAAATGTTATGCGGGCGGTCGAGCACTTGGAGCACGCACACACGGAATCGGGCCTGAGTTAAATATTAGAACGAGATCGCCCGAAAGGCGGCCTGCGTACCTATGCAAAGTAATCTTGAGCCCGAATTGTATTTACATATAGCTTCGCGCGCAGGACTTCAAATTTGCATTGCAACCTGCTACGAAAGTCAGCGCGGTGCGAGTCCCACGGACTCAAAAATTGACGCGACGACTCATACCTGCGAGTAGCAACACTACGAAAAGCAAAAGCAGCGCGGGGTCGGTCCCATGAATAAATAGTCGATGGGAAGAGGGTACCTGTTCAAGGCTGCGCGGATTGACCGTGTTGGAGTGGGTGCCACGTCTGCGGGAGTCCCACTGTGGTCGAAAGTGGCGCGTTAAGATGCTGAAAACCTGTTAGCGGATGTGCGGGATCTAAATTAGATCAAAGTGTATGTACCTTTCCATTGTTTGCTGCGGTCGATTCCAATTCAGACCATTAGGAATGTTCGCGAGAGGATTGAGCGCGCAACGCTATGGAGCGGAGGTTGGTATCGATGCAAGGACATTACACCCTGCTTACACTCCAATCGGCGTGTACCGACGACGAGGAATGCCAACGATTGCTCGGAACTGGCAGGTCCGAGTCAGTCCGCATCGGAATTTCATAACGGAGAGCACTTATATTTCGGGAAACAACTTGGGGTGCTCGCGCATGCGACGCGACAATACTTAAGCCGTGCACGGGCCGCGGTCCGAGCCAGTCTGAGTTTAACTGAGTACACACTTACTTACCTATAGTGTAGTAAGTCGGACGACAAATTGGGGTGCTTACGCATCCGAATCTATAGCGGGACCCAGAGTAAGTAAAAAGGTACTCGGTTTAATATGTATGTGCTGACCTCAATGTGGGTTCAACATTCAAAGCCAGGATACGAACACGTTCAAGAAGTTGGACGAAAGGTTCATGTGGATCTACGGCATGTCAGCAACGCAGCGCAAACGTTAAGAATAAACTGAAGCACTTCACATAGCCGTGTCTCCTGCTTGAGGTCATTCCGAATCGAGACGAACCTGAAGTTTCGTCAGCTCGGATGGTGGGACATACAACATTGAACCGCGACTTCCTGTGATGGATCTTAGTGATTTATTTATTTATATGCAGTTTTTATTACCTATGCCTGTTAGTTAGACTCCATGCACTCTTGATGCATAGCCACACACGATTCCGGCTGTGCGACCATGAACCGGCACCATATTATTATTATTCTCACGGTTGAACACTGCCTCGTGACTCACTCCCGCATTTCCAGTGCATTGCAGTGTCATTGGAGTCAGTCTGAGTCACAGTGAGTCCTTTAATTATGACTCAGTCAGTAGCTAGTAGTATATAAGAGGAGTGTCTTCCCCTCTGTAGACATCCAATCTTACATCTTTGCCAATACACCTATCTGAACCGCACATCTGTGTGATCTCCGAGCAGCCAGCTCCCTTTCAGTGACACCAAGCCTCACTTGATTTCCTACTTTCCACTGTAACGTTGCTAGACCTTACAGTACACACTACTTCTGCTGCATCGTTGCTAGACCTTGTAGTACAATTAGAATTGCTTTGCTTCTGCTGTGACGTTGCTAGACCTTGCAGTATACTTAGAGCTTCTCATCTATTCCCTGCTTTCAGGTTGCTAGACTTGAAGTACGACTTAGATCCGGTCTTTAACTTGGTGAAGCTATCATTCAAGTTACCCACGTATCGGTTGACTGATTATATAGGGGTTCCTGAACTCAAATATATTCATTCTCGAGGTATTACATTTGTGCAATTTCAATCGCACACTTCCGTAAACCTCATTTCTCTCACACTTCCCTGAGATATATGTATCTGTAGCATGTGTTGAGCCCAGAGATGATGTACCTGTGACTAGAGACGTCGGTAAGTGGTTATGCACAGTTGAAGCAGCTTATGGGCTCACCATAGAGGTCACCTAGATGCCCGAGATTCAGTCGAGATGCCCGAGAGCCAGTCAGACCAAAGCTGTAACACCCATGGTGCGAGTGGTCGGTGGTCGAGGATGACGTTTCAGATAATTATCTATATGTAGAGTTTGTTGGTACGAAATATATTGATAAACGGCACATACCTCCCGAGTCAAACGGGCATAGTCACGGTCTTTCGCGATGAGCGCGACGACATGTAATTAAACTGGCCGACTGGAGTCAGATAATGGATGCCGGACGAAAATAATATCCCGCACCTGTAGGTGTACAGCCATAGGTTCGTCACACGAGTTGTGATCAACAGTGCAAGTCAAGTGAACCAAGTTAAAAGCTTGCTCGCATATCATTCAACTGCTCGATCGCGAAATCTGTATTGCGTCCGTCAGCTACAGTAATTCGGGTCAAATTAAACGTGGATAGACTGACATATTAGTATCCCAAGCTGAAAGTGAAAGAATCAAACCTGAATCGAGTATACTGTGCGTGCGAACGAACTATAGTCAATTAGAACAAAGTCGATGAATGGGACTGAGAATTACTGACTTGTGAGTAGAACTTGAAGTCAGTCGGGGTTCAAGTCAATCAGCATTTCGGCGCAGTCCTTGAAGAGCGAAGGTTATTCCCAATGTTATTCTATGTGCTTGGCTGGCCTGATTACAGATCGAAGGGTCGTGCCGAAAAAACGGTGACTGCAGTGAAGAATAAGCATACGATGCAACCACGTTCAGTTCAAGGATGACTTACCTCGGCTCACGTCGGGCCGATTATTAAGTAACAGACATCACGACCAGCTTACAGTTAATTTGCCTGCGGCATTTTGTACAGTGCCAAAAAGGCATGGTGTCCTAGTGATGCAGTTGCGAGCACAATAATTGACCCAGGAATGAACACATTGGGACGATCAGTGGCCTGGTAGAATTGGTCATTGAAGTCGGGAATGATAGTGGGGTTGGCATTCCGAGATTGCGCGTCGTTGATTTTGAGATCCCGAATGGGGAAGCCATGGGGAGCGTGCAGGCTCCGCTTGAGGCCAAGGCGTCCGGATAGCGCGTGTATCCATCTATGAATTCCAAAATTAAAGGCCAGCGAAATTTTGCGGTGAGTTGGTTTGCGGGTTTCTTGTCGGTGCGGCTTTGGCTGTAAACTTCGGCAAAGAGATAGCGGCCATTGTGTATCCGAGAGGGAAGAATCAATGCCTGGTACGCGCAGAGATAAGAAGATAGAAGTAAGAAGATCTGGAAGAGGAGGGAGAGGAGGAGCGTAGGCTGCCAGAGGATTGATCAGGAGTTCTCTATACTTCAGCCTTGAGGCAGAGCGCAAGTAGCAATGTAGATAAAAGCAGAGAGGCCTCCAGTGGAGTCGTCAATTCGCTGGTAGTGCCATGGAGCTGCAGCCTTGCTTCGCCTGTCAATGATTCCGAGTCAGAGATCCATAGTTACGCGTAGAAGCCACTCCAGTACAGCTATGCTCGAGGAAGGAGGTTGGCCATGTCAGATGTGTATTTTGTGAAGATCTATTCGCAGACGAGCTTGTGACTGTAGGCCAACGCTATTGCGCCGTCTGGCATCTTATGTAGAGTGCTTTAAGTTGGTCAATTCACAAAGGGCCGCGTGAATCACTGCGTTCAGCCGGGTCCTAGACGTGGTTTGTGCTTAGGTACCCACGCCGATCCAGCCCGGCCTAGACCGCATCAGGAAAAACTGTCTGGGAATTAGTTCCCCGGTTAGATATGTTGCGGACAATAGTCATATGTAGCAAAGCGGGGATGTCTGTAGGATATTTGGCCTCTGTAGCATCACACCTCAGCACTGTAGCACATCATAGGTGAACATAGCCGAGCTGTCAAGCTACAGTGATTGGCGCCAAGTCTACATAGGCTACGGCGGCTAAATCCAAAACTGCCACTTACCGGAAGCAGGAAGACAGGTGCGCTAATCGAAACGGTAATGTGTTTCCGGTGCGTGAATGTCGAAAAAATAGGGTGTTTCACAATTGGATTTTGGGGCCCAACTCGTGCCTCAACTCCGACCCCAACTTGACCTCAACTCGGGCCAAATTGGGGCACAAGTTGGGGCCTCAATTGTGAACCACCTGAGCAGATGTTTTCTCGGAGTTGAGGCAGAGTTGAGGTTTGGGGATCAGATCTTGTGCTACAAGCGAAGTTGGGGCTCGAGTTGGGGCAGAAGTTGGGGCAAAGTTGGATGTCAAGTCGAGGTCATACCCTCGATTTGACATCCAACTTCGATTTTCGTGCCCCAACTCCGACCCCAACTTGCCCCGAGTTGAGGTCCGAGTTGAGGCATGAGTTGGGCCCCAAAATCCAATTATGAAACACCCTAATGGATTTCAGCAATATATGGTTCATCACTCGTACAGTGCCACCGGTCACTTCTCGATTGCCGAATAAGGGAGTACTGATGGTCGCCAAAGATGACCACAGATCATTATTCCCAAAACATGTAGCCGCTTGAAAACACTGGGAAACAATAGATACAGTATGGGGCTTCACTGTGATACAATATCTAAGAGATCGAAGAAGATTCCAAAATTTTGACTCTCGAAAAAGTGAAACACGTGGGAAAATGGCTCGGCAAGCCCTCGGCATCGCCCGGCAGGCCCCGGCGACCCTCTAAACGTATTCTAAGGACCATAAAACATCTATCCGGAAGCCATAAAAATATATATTCAAGTAGATTTAAACTTCCAGACATCAGCAACAGGAATTCGGCGATGAGAGGAATATTGTTTCACTGCGCGCGCGGTTTTTTGAGGATCAAGACCATGGTGATAGGCGTCCATGTACCGATAGCAGTGTCGGAAGAAGCGTCGAATACTGTCCAAAGAGACAGCATCAATGCACTCCGGAACTAATTTTTGAGCTGTGGGGAATGTCCCATCTGCGCGCTCTCGGAAACCTTCTGTATGGTGAGAACCCAATGAGAAATTTAAATAAGCAGCACTTACGACGTTTGATTTGAGCCCAGACCATCTCGATTGGGTTCAGCTCGCAATGAAACTTGGGGAGGAAGAGACAGATGTGGCCCCGCTTCTCAATCAAGACCTGCAACAATGGCTTCTCAGCCTTGAAGTCAGTCCGCAGGGCGAGCATCATCGTCATCGAATGTCTCCTCCTCCTCTGTCGCATGTTCCGGATCCACGCCTTCGCGCCGCGCTTTGGCTTCCAGATCACGCGCCTTCTGGGACTTCGCGCATTCACGACAAGTTCCGACAGCTGTGGAGCCGCGCTTCCTTTTATCTGCTGCCGCATTCAGCATCTCCAGCAAACCTCTTTCCCTCAAAACCTGCTCCATCCCCTTTGGCTGACCCACCAGTGATTTGCCCTCCAAGTCAACTGCATCGTCACCTGGCTCGAAGACCATGCTCTGCCGTTCACCAGTTGCGGGATTGATTGTGGCGTGCATTTTAGCCTGCTTCCCACCTGGAGAACGATTCATCTTGTGAGCAACAAGTGCATCCACAGCAAATGCCTCATGCGCCGAAGAGCAGTCGAAAACAAACACCGCCCGGCCGTCGGGGTATTTGGCCTCAAAAATGTCAATCGCGCCTTTGGTCTGGACACGAAAGCACTCAGTTCAGTCTTCAGGAAGGACACTCACCTGCGCTATCAACTGAGGCATGTCCCAGTATGGGTCATGTCCAGCTCCCGGATGGATGATGCGACAAGCATCGTACTGTTCGCATCTGTAGCGCTTGAATGTCGCGGGGGCGGGGGTGGTGTCCATTCCAGTCCCTCTACTGTTCGATCGGTCGCAGGGGGTGCTTTCTGCGCCTGCTTCTCTTTTGGTGCACACTTCTTTCTCGGCTTCTTCCCCTTCTCAAGCGCGATCCGCTTCTTCTCCGTGGCAGCAGCAGCAGCAACTGCTTCCGCTTCGAGACGCAGATGTTCCGCCTCAAGCTCAGCAGGGCTGGGTGGACGCTTCGGGAGCAGCTGTTCACGCTCAATCTCCTCGGCTGTCAACACAAGACGCCCACAGTGCTCAATGATAAAGTCGGAGATGTGAATGAGGCGACCACGGCTCTTCTGCCGCAACTCGTGCTGATCGTCCGTTTCCCAGACGAAATGGCTTTGATCGTTGGCATGGACAGTGGACTCGTCGTGGAAGATTGGGTAGTAGATGGTGTCTCCAGGCTTCAACTTCGGCGGAATTTCCTTGAGATTGCTGGTGCTGTTCCCACTTTTTGTGCCGGCGCCAGGCTCATCCTCCTTCTCGTCCTCGTACTGATAGGCATTGCTAAATCGTCTGTTAAGCATCTGTACAAAATACTTCGAGTATCGACTCACCTAAGGCATTCAAACATATCTTTGATGAATTCATTTCGTTTTTGAACAACATCAGGTCGCTCGTGGCCGTCATAATAAATGCCCTTTTGATAACGGCGAAGACGATAGCCCAGTTTCTTGAGCCACGCCGTGGCAGTGGTGACCCTTGAAGCCCCCCTCAGCCTCTGGAACCAGACCCCGAGCAAAGGCTTCAAGTCGAGGCTTGACGTCCGGGTCGTCGAAGTGGGTCTTGTGCTTCGCGCCTTTGCCCTGGTTATTTTCGACGAGCGCCCCAGTTTCGGCAAAGGTGCGTGCGGCTGAGCGAAGCTTCTGTGCCCAGTATTTCGTCTTGCTAAACTGATTCGCTACCGCGATGCTGGCGGCAATGGATGGCTTGATTTTCCGCAACCGCGCACGAAGCTTTGGCCGCTGCATGACAGCACGTGCTCCGCGGTGCCTTCTGCGCATCATATTCCGTTCTTCACTCCCAGCCTTCTCTTCTGTCCATTCTATCCGGGCTGACGCCTTCCGCCAGATATAATCTCGCTGTGCCTTTTCGCGCTCTTCGTCGCATGCGGGGTCTGCCTCGAGCGCGTGCATTCGCGCTCGGGGGGCGCCTTCTACGAGGCCCCGCGTCGCGTCTGTCACCCCACCAAGACAACGCGCGGCACGAATTCGCACATGGGTCCGGCGCGCGAGCGTCTTCGCGGCAGTTCGGCGGCATCGGTACGCACGGGCCATCGCGGGCCACATGCCGCCGCCGCCGCTCTTGCGGCCCGCGCTGTTCGTCGTGTACGGCGTGGCGATGCTGCGGTTTAAGTTGTTTTGCCAGCAGTGGATGCAGGTACGCGCTTTTTTTGTTTAACTCATCTTTGTTTTCTATTTGCGTTTCCGCGATTCTGCGGACGTCGTCGATTGTTGGCTTTGGGTTTTTATACGTATATGGTGTGCGGAGAACGCTACCATGCGGCGATGTGGACGGGCGTCGCGTTTGGCGTGCTCGGTGTGTTCTATTCACTTGTTTTTTCTCAGCATTCTTGTTCGAATTTCTCGTTCTTCTTCACCTCACCCTCCGTTCTCGTATTCTGATCTTGTTCTCGTCTCGTTCTGGTCAAAAGAAGCGAACCAAAAAGACACCTGTAATATTTGGGTGGGATGGAGAAGTCGGCGTCCAAGCCGCCAAACTCCAGGTCACCAAGCCGATGGGGATGGCGAAAGATGACCCAGAAAAAGGCCTGCCCAGACGAGGCAGACGCATCGGCTAACCCAAAAGAAAGGCGGCAGGACTACGGGTCGAGTCGAGCTCCAAGGAACTCGGCATGGAGAGGGGCTAGGTCCTCCAGCGAGCGCCAATATTTATGGAAGGCGTCCGAGGACCAACGTCCCATCGCCTTGACCACGTCTGGACTCACGCCCGCGAGAAGCAGCTCAGTTGTACCGCCGATGCGGAAACTGTGCCCCGTGGTACGCGGGTAACCCGCGCGTTGCCATATCGTGTTGCACCGCGCCAGAAACTTGGGTTTGGTGAGTACCGAATGACCCGTTGGCGTGCGATACGCGAAGAGAGGGAGCGTGTCGGGGGGATTATTGACTGTGAGATGGGCAAAAAGTGCGGTCTGGGGATTTATGGGGTTCGCCTGCGCGACGAGTACGACATCGTCGCCGTGCTTCTTGGTCTTAGTCCGAGGGAGGCGAAGGACTGTTGCGCGGTCACTGCGCTTCGAGCGCGAAATGTTGTGACGTGTCGGAAGGAATTCCATCGCATCGGGGGATTGGGATGGCGGCAGGAGTTCGCCGAGCCGACACTGACCCCAGAAGGCAACGCAGGCCGCCGCAAAGACCGCTACATCCATGGGATTGCTGAAGTCCAGGCCGTCATATAACGCGCGGAGCATCGCGGCGTTGATTGGCGGCCGCGGAGTGCGTTTCGAGGAGTCCGGAGCCAGGTTCTCGACGCCAGCAAGGATATAGTGAAGGCGCGAGCTGCCCTTCCATTCAACACCCTGGGCGATATGCCACGCCCGTAGCGCAGCAATGTTGTTCCGGGCTGTAGTACCCGCATGAATGCCAGCGCTCGATGCTGCGAACGCGCAAAGCACGAACTCGTCCGCAGGTAACTGGAACTGGGTTGGAATCCCCTCGATTCGGCAGAAGCGGAGGAAGCGTTGGACGGCGTGCCCGTAGTTCTTCAGTGTAGAATTTGCCCAGCCATGTCGAAGTGCGTATTCCACTCTGGCTCGAGCTTGGGCCGAAAGCGGAACCGCTAGAGGCTTGGAGGGATTCGCGGCGTGGGAGTGGAAGATGCGAGGGATAGCCTCTGGACTGGGATGGCGTTTGTGGGACGGCCGAGTACGCGTAGCAGCTGTGCGTGGCGCGAGAAAGCCTGAGCCTCCAGAGATAGGGGTCCGAGGCATAGGCACAGATGTAAGTATTACCAAGGGGCTGGAGATGGGTTCCGGCCGCCGCTGTGGCCTGTAGTACCCCGAGGAAAGGGAGGGGTTGTCAGTGCGCATGATGGTAGTGAATGACAGCGAGTTGTTTGTCCCGGCTTATGATCATGATCTGATTTACGTGAGTTCAAAGCGCGCGGAAATCTAAGTCGAGAAAGTAGAAGTGCGGCAGTGAGTATTATGGAAGGAGCGAGGTATGTACAGGATTACAGCAAAGAAATCGAGTCATGAATGAGGCCATTCAGACAGTATGGAATCGCGAAGGACAAAGTTGAACGAGGTAAACCCGACACCGATTCACCTCTCGAGGGCTTGTCAGCGGGGTTCAGCTCCGAAGGAATATAGGTAGTGGTTATCCAGATCGAGTGGGTGCGCATGAGGGAAACGATACGCCTCAAAACCCGATTTTGTTCTGGATTCCGGGCCTTCCCCGCGGCGAGCGCGCCGATTACGCCCTCGTTGTCCGAGCGCAAGTGGAAGTGTGAGGCGGAATGGCCAAGATGCACCGCAAGGCGAAGGCCGAATTCGACTGCGATCATTTCAGCCCAACCGATACTGCGCCCATCTGTGTACCACCCTTCCGCCAATTTCCAGTGGTTCGACACGCCGTCAAAAACAACGCCAATACCCCACGATGTGGACGCGTCAACGTAAAATTCGATGGGCGAAATCGTGGGTGGTCTGATTAGCACTGAACCGCAGAACTGTTGCGCTAACGCTGCTCTCCACCATGCGATATCACTGAGAACGGTACGACTCGGAGTTCTGCGACTGAACTGGGATGTTGCATGGTTGAATGAAGCCGCAAAGGCCGATATCGCAGGGAGGCGTGAGCGCCCCTCAAGCAGCGCCAGGGAGCAATGCACAAGGGTGCCTTGGATGGATTCGACCTCCTTGCGTGTGAACGTCGCCCCTAGAACCCATGGTTCGAGTTTTTGGAGGTAGCGAAGCTTCTTATCCGCGGGGATTTCGATGGTTTTTGCGATCAGGTCCCAGAGAAACCCAATGTACTTGAAGATGTGTGCAAACGGGCGGGTTTTGGAGGGCTTCCAAGGCCACCCGAGCTCCGCTGCGATGGCATAGATTTCAGGCAGGTCGTAGTCGAAGGTGGAACTGGTGTTGCGATAGCGAAGGAAGAGGAAATCATCAACCCATTTTTTAATTGGGCCGATACCGCGCGCGAGATACACGGCAACAATCGCGTCGGCGAAGCGGCCAAAGACCCCAGACGAACTCGCACTCCCGAAAGGCGCATTGTGGTCGATGTAGCACAGGTTTCGCCAAAAAACCACGAAGAAAGGTTGCTGTGACGGGTGAATTGGGCAGCGACGAAACGCGGCGTCAACGTCCAGAGTCGCGGCCTCTGTACCTGGTAGTGCATCCATCACCAAGAGCACGACCTTGGAAAAGGTGCCCCAATCGCACGGAAAATCATTGACATTTATTTCGAAATTTACGGAGGTACGAAGTGGATCATTCCGCGGGAATGAGAAGTCCTGGACGATGCGAAATTCGTCGAGGGACCCGGCCTTCTCGACGACGCCCAGCGGGGACGAACGAAATGGCCCGATTAGAAGTTCGAGACGGGATTTAGAGAAAGGGCCGGTGTAATGGCGCTCGGAAAGTTCTTTGTGAATATACTTTTGAACCACGTCGGGGTGCGATAGAGCCGACGGGTGATTAGGGGGGGTATAAGTGTCAGAGAGTGTGGTGTGGATACCCATGTGAAAGCCTTCCCGAAGGCCCACGGGAATATCCGAATAGATATGGTGGATATTAGCGTCGCGCAATGCGCGTTCCCATCTGTCCGGCAAAAGGGGCGTGACGATCGTGAGAAAGTCAGACCCTGGGGCAGGTCTGGGCGGTGTGCGAGCCATCGCGAAGTCCACAGAGCGAGCACCAGTGCTTTCCCTGCTCGCAGTTCGCTCCGCGGGTGCAGCCTGAGCGACCGTTGAATGGGAAGCAGAGTGAGTTTCCCTCAGCGTCTTTGCGGGGCTCTCCCTGCTTTCGAGCGGCGAGGATGACCTCGCCGCCGCTGACGAGGACGCGGGAATGGCAGCGACGAGAGCTGTGGGTCGGGTCGGACTCGCCGCAAACGAAGCAGCGAGAGTTAGGGGCCATTATCGCGAGGCGGTTAGGATTGTTCCCCGTGCTGGTGAGGGTGCGAAAGGACTGCGAGTTCGAAGCGGGGATATTGCTTGATTGGGACCGCATATGGTAGGGCTGGAAGCGTTGGTCGGACTCGCGCGAACGACCTTGGCGTCCCCCGGTCGGGGTAAGACCCAGGTCGAGACGCAGGGTCTGAATCGCGGTGTTGGCGATGAACTGCGTTTCGAGCTCGTTCCAGATACTGAGGTGGAGCTGCGATGGGTCGATAGCACTAACGACCGAGAGCCTGCGGATACGCGAATCATACGCCAGGCAGAGCGACCACTGCGCCGCGCGACTCGGGCGCCGAAGGATTGAGTCATAGTGGAGGAACCACATATTGTACTCCGCGGGAAGGTACTCCCCGATGAGCTCGAGGAGGCGCTGCCAGGCCTGGAACCATTCATCGAAGGTGAGGGCTAGCTCGGGCTCGACGGGAAGCTCCTTCGCGACGGAGACCACCGTTCCTGAGCTGCCATCCATCGTGAACAGGTCGTTGAGGGCTCTCGCCGCGACACCGTTGTTGAGCCCGCAGAACTTGTCGGTCAGATAATGGAGCGGAACGTGAGAGTCCCAGCCCGCAATAAACTTCTTCCGGATCGCCTCCGGAATGAGGGAAGAGGCGCTCGAAGCGACAAGCCCCGGCTGGCGAGCAGGGCGTTTACGACTCGCACTCGAAGCCCCGGTAGTGATAATCGGCGACGCGAAGTTGGCGTTGGAGCCTGGCATCGACAGGTTAGAGCTTTTGCCAGATTTCCCGAAATCGAATTCGAAGTGGGGATTCGATACCCAAGGAAAGGGACTCGATGCCCATGGCGCGACGAAGAAGCGGGAATTCGATGCCCGAGGGAGTTCGATGCCCTGATTTGATTTTGGATGTTCACGAAGGGACTCGATGCCCGAATTGCGAAGCGAACCAATGTGTATTATCTAGCGGATATACGTGTGCGCGGGGACATAGAAAAATCGAAAAAGACGCGGGGATTCGAGACCCGGTCACAGAAACGGTGGGGATTCAATACCCAAAAGAAAGAATATGACGAAGGGGTTTCGATACCCGAAGAACAAAGGAATAGAAGGAACGAGATTGTCAAGAAAAAGGCTCACCTTGACCGAACATGAGTTGCAAAGCTTGGGAGAGGGCGGCTGGGTTCATGCTCTGCAAGAGGTGCGTGCGGACGTCGTGGTCGTTGAGGGTGTCGCCGGCGTCAGGTGCGTCCTCGTGGGCAGGTGGGTCATCGGGTGGGGCTGGGGTCGCTTGGTCGGCTTGGTCTGAATCGGGCGTGGATCGTCGGCTCCTGTCGGAACCGATGCCGTGCCATGACGACGGCGACCCTGAGCGGGCGTCCCACTCCTCCCGCTCCTTGCGCGGAAAGAGGCAGGCATGGTCAGGATTGCCCATAACAGCAGCTTTGTTGGCCACGATGTAGCCTCTGATCAGACCACGGAGGGTAGCGACATTCCCCGTGGAGTCCAAATTGAAAGTTTGCGCAGCGGAGATGAGCTGCGGCTTTGCGAGGGAGGAGACAGGCTTGGAGAAGACAGGCATGATGCAGAGGATTCGAAAGAATGAAAGAAAAAGTCGAATTGTCGACGAGAAGGTTTTGGTGCCAGTTGTCGGTGGTGGACGTCGGGAAGAAAAAAGGTGCACCGCCACCTGTCACTTGGATCACAAGATGTAGCACTGTTTTCGCGTGCTCATCAGTGCGCCGCACTCACTTCTCCGCTTTTTTTCTTTTTTTTTGCCACCCCCTCTTCAACTCCAGTTGCATCGCGCACGAAACTGGCGAATAGCCATGAGCTCAATGCGCGTGGACTCACATGGTAAGGTCCCGTACCAATGCCGAGTCGAAGGTTCGCAGAAATTTTGCAGCCAATTGGAGAAGTTTTAGTGAAAGTGGAAGGTTCCCAATGAGCTTCGAGCGAGCGGCCCACGGTTGCGTGAGATGCAATCCTTTCGGATGGGCAGAGTGCATCGCTTGGTAACAATCCAGATCACCGTCGTCCCCATAATCGTACATGTTGGCGGACGCGTTCGGGGTTCATATATAGTCTGTAGGTTCCTCTGGGCGTAGCAACCCAAGAGAAAAGTATATGGTGAGAGCGATCTGCGGTTTTTCCAGGGACGGAAATCCGTGGAACGCTCGCGAGAGAAGTGAATGCGACCAGAGAAGTTGGATCTGAGGTTGAACCAAGATGGTGTCCTGGAGACCGGGGCTGTTGCGAGAAATGAAGGAGGGCTGACCAACGAATGAGGAACCAATTTCAGTTCGGAGCCAGGGTTGATCAAGCGCCGAACTTCGTAGTTGCGGATTTTTGTCCGTGATCGTGCTGGGAGCGAGACAGGTGGGATGGTACGGCATGGAGGCTAGTGAAATGATCGGAGGCTAGTGAAATGATCCATGAGATCCTTCGCGTCATAGGCAGGGGCTTGTTAATCGCTCCGTTAGGAGGAGCCTCCGGTCCATGTCGCTGGTAGTGCAAGCCTGTCGGTGATTCAGAGATCACTGGAAGCCAGTAAAGCTGCACTAGGGAGCTGGATGGCCACGCCAGGGGGATATTTTGAAACGATTCGGTTCGCAGATGAGGTTGGGACGGGGTAAATTGTGCTACGCGTCGTCTAGAGTTTTTGCATCATGCATGGCACTGGGTGGTCCGAAGCGGCTGGATTCCACAGTACTCGAGGGAAGTTGATTGCAATTCATGGTAGGTTCGTGGCTTCGAGATCGAAAATGCGCACTAGCTGGGGCTCAGAGAGAAAACGCAGTGATGATAAACGGGTGATGCCGAACTTCGGCCGCCACGTAGAGGCACCGCCACTGATCGGCTTCTGCTTCCGCTGAAGCCGCTGCGATGCGCGTTGGGTCGTGGCTCGAACGCGACCACGTGGCCAGATCTCTTTTTTTTTTTTTTTTTTTTTTTCTCGTAACTGAATTGCCTGATGTACTGGGTGCGCTGCTCTCCTGCGCCTCTTTCGGTCATCGCTTGAAAGTCGGATGACCGCTCATCCGCACCTTCATCTCGGCGGGGCCTTTGTCCGTGGCGGCTAGCGGATCTACACCTCCGTTCCTTTATTCCGCGTCCTCATTCCCGAAGGTATTTTGATGTTCCACAAGCTTTACCTTCGTCTGCGGGTTCGTAACGGTTCGTGTCCGGCCCTTCGCTCATTCGGAACCCTCTCCTTATTCACTCCCCTGCCGCAGCTCGCATCCATTTATGCGCTCGTGCCCGCCCATGCGCGCCGACGTGCCGTGGACAGCTCGTTGCTCGTACACACGCAGACACTATTCGTTGAGCCGACAGCGGCCGGGCAAGCACAGCGCAATGTGTTGAAGAGCGAAGGCCTGCGCAGAAGGTGCGTCGGCTGTTCGCTGGGTGCTGATTATGCCCTCTTCGTCCCCGGGAGCACGTCGTGTTCTGCGTCCTCCGACGCGAAGTGCTCGCTGTATCTTGCGGTGCGAGTACGAGCGCGCGAGCAGGCAAACACGGCTTCGCTTGCAAGTAACTACGCCCTTCCTCTGCTAGATCGCGCTGGCCGTGTTGGACGACTCCAGCATCGCGCCCGTGGCCCTTTTGGACGTCGTTGCGCGCGCGGCGTCGAACTGCATCCACGTCAGCGATTCTGGTTGACGTGGGGGCAGGGATGCGGGCCCGCGCGCGCAGGCGAGTGAGTGGTGTGTGTGCCCGGGTCTAGAGCGGCGGGCGATCACTCTGCCGGTCGGCATCCTGTTCGAGCAGGTGGAGGGTGCGTGTAGACGGGGCGCGTGAGCCTGATGAGGGTCGGGAGCTGCGGCTGAGCACGGCGGGGCGCACCGCGGGGAAGAAGCTGATGACAGCATATCGCAGATGCAGCACTCTCCCCTCTTCATCGCGCTTCAATCTTGTCTTAATCGTCGGTCCGGATCGCGCATCTCGTCGCCTCCAAAGCTCAACATGGACATAAATTGCGCCTGTGTATTATATCACTGGTGTACAAGTGCGTGAATGTAACCGCTCTTCAGATGTCCCATGGAATTGAGCTCGACGGCGGGCGGAAAGAAACGACTTGTTCTAGAATTGTGGGAGAAATGGGTATCGCGGGGTAAGCGATAACCTTGAATGGATTGGTCTTACTGAATGTAATACCTTTCTGAGAGGGAATATGACATATATTTGGGCTCAAATACTGGAACCTTTATATAATCAGTCACACACAAACTTTCACCAATGAAGTCTTAGATTTAAATCAGAGCTAGCATCGTAGTTCAAATACGTAAGGCTGCTGTCAAAGCAAAAAAAATAGATGAGCGCTGGCGGCCCGGGTTGAGTATCACGCAGGTAGCGGTAAGTGAAGGTTTCACGGTGGTTGGATTGCAAAGATGTAGAATGATCAGATTTCGATACAAGCAGAGGTCAAGCCTCTTATATACTGCTAGCTACTGAGTGAGTCACAATCAAATGACTCAGACTGACTCGAAGTGACTCCAACCTGCACTGCCAAGCACTGGAATTGCGTGACCTGAGTCAGAAAGGCAGTGACTTGAACCGTGAGAAATAAATACTAAATACGAGGCATGAGGTAAATAATTGCCTATCTACCCAAAAGTGCCAATATTCATCACAAGAATCTTTCGTCGCGTTGGGTGCCGAATCCGAATATTATGCCGGGTGACTGAAGCTCGTACCGTAATGCTTCAGGGCTTCGCGATCCTCTCTGCTGCGCGACTTTCTAACCGTGATCGAACTCTCCGTCCCCCGCCGCGTCAAAATTTGTGCCTATTTTGGGCTTCATCGGAAATGATCGCCGATTGATTACCGATATCAAGCTTGTAAGTTCCCACACTGACAAAGGAACAAAGAAGTTCGTGCGATGCCTGGCCAACGCCATGGCAAGTGTCGGTCCTCTGCCACTCAAATGCCATGAACCCACGGTCATGGCATTTGCCCGCAGTGTACGCAGTGGTAGGCTGGACTATTGAATATAATCACGGTCCTACTAATGGTTGGACAGGAACCATTGGATTCACTGGAGTCGTTTCATCAGGGGATCCCCGTGCTCCGCTGAATTGCTGAGTGGTGTCAAGGAATTTGTGCCGCCCTTAGTACCAAACAGTTATTTTGGATTGCATCAAGAACAAGAGTGCCACGACGTTATACAATGGTTGAAAGTGTGTTGTTCCGTTATGTGATCGGGATGTCCTTGACCTGTCGCTCAAACTTTTCCCTATCCCTCATTGCACGAAATAAGTCGATGGGAAATGCTCTTTCTGGATGAGCAACGACAGGCATCCGAGCGGCCCCAGTATAATCCTCTCACTGACTACGATGCGAGATGGCGGGACTATGACAAACGGTGGCCGGAATGAGTGCATCTCCTCACCGCGTGCGGGGGAAGCACTGGATCAAAGTGGATTTACGACTTGATATTGGGCCACGAATGAATTTAATCCAACCACCGTGATGCGAAGTTCCAATTAAAATCGAAGACACATTACTGATGTGGTGCGTCACACACAACATCAGTCAGGCCCTGCAGGACAGATGTGCTGCATGTAACTCATCTTAGAGTAGTAATTAATCTTAGGCCTCGTGTTCAATATACATGATATCCGTGGGTCTAGGATCGTCTGGGACGCTAACTAGATTGACTGCGAAGTTCTGGGGATCGTACTGCACGCAGTGCAGGAGAAAGACGAGCCTTAGCACCGGTTCGTGCGGTAGTTGTGTCCGTTGGTTTCGGTAAGGGGATATTACTTCAAGGACTTTGCTGCAGATATCACTGGTTATGAATCTCAGAATCTTTGCAAGGGTTTACCTGCAGTTGCGGAAGTCCGGAGTCCGCCATCACTCCCATCTCCTACAACTCGGATCTTATGGGTCTTTTAAAAAAAATTGAAATTGAAACCGAAGTTATCCTTCGTTGAACACGCTTGCGCTGCTTGACACTAGAATGCGCCAAACCCGACTCCAAAGTAAGTGCTATGATTATTTGTCTCTACCAACTGGAAATAGGCATATCTAACAAAAGTTTCCAGGGAAGCAAGCGAACGACAACACTGGGGTACCGGTGTTCACACCAAGGCAGGAGCCGAGACCTTGGTTCAGAGCGGTCCCAACTAGTAGTGAGCAATCCTCATCCTGATAGAGTGCGATGCAGTGGCCCGGGCCCGTAGGGTCAAAAGTCTGCCAAAACCCTCAACCACAAGTAACAAATATTCTCCTGCCGCACACCTGGATCGAAAAACGACCGCGAAAATCGATGCATCCGCCGTCACAGTGCTCGAGTTTGCCCTCGGAACCGTCACAGTGGTTGCTTGTCCATCCAACTGCAAGGCCGTCCGTGCCGGCGCCAGCAACAAACTGAGCAAACAAGGGAAGGGAGATGGCGATGTGAATGCTGCTGAAGTGCATTTCCAAGAATACTGTATTTTTTCATTCAATTCGACCGTCACGTGTCACTCCCCCCTTGGTCGATGGCGAACATTGGTATTTTGTCACGCATCACCCACCCTCTGGTCGAACACATTTTGTGTCACGCGGCCCTCGAAATTCCCCAAAATCACATCTGCGATGTGCAAAATCGAAAATTTTCGTCCCAGCGGTTGAAAATTCTGCATGTGTCACGCGAAATTTCGGCCGTGGTCGAATGGTCGAATGGGTAATTTCAGTCACGCGTCACCCCCCTGGTCGGATTGAATGAAAAAATACAGTAGGCTAACTTGAACTGGGGTGAGAAAGTATTGAGAACGAGAACAAGCAGGCCACCCGAAGCTGGCGAAGAAATTGACTGACTCGGTAGGACTTGGGAGCCTGACGGTGTCAGCGAAGAATCTCTGCAACGCAATGGACCTTTATAATGCCCGTTGGCCACACTGAATGTAGTAAGGTACATCGACCTGACATTGACAGACAGCTTGGTGTGACATTGACGGTTCGAAAACTGCTGTTGGATCGTAAACACGGGTGCCGTGGCGTAACCGTCAATGCCGGCATCGCACGGCATCTTCAAAACGGGGTTTGTTCAGAACCTGCTCTTTCTTACCATCACCACCCGGCCTGCCGCTGCCTGCCAGAACGCGTCCAATAAACGTCGCGATACGTACACGCGAGGTACGCGTGTCATACTGTTGAAGTGTTCGTCTACGAGAGACTAAATCTGTATGTGTTTTCTCACACTGGCACCAGTGACATTCTTCTTGAGCGCCCACAGATCTACCGATCGGAGTACGTTGCGCCCAATGCCAGCATGTTCCTCGACACCGACTGGATTAATATGGATCGGCTCAAGCAATTTCTCGCGCGACCTGACACCGATTCGCTGTCCAGCGGGTTGAATATGTTCCCGGACTTCCATCTTCCCCTTCCTGGAGATCGCAACCTCATTTTTAATTGAGCTACAGTAAGGAGGTAGCAGAAGGTTTGAGGTCTCAGCAAAGCTCATCTAATAGGAGGCCGGGGGACAACGCTGGGGGGCACTGTCGCATTGGAGAAGCGGGTGATGTGAACCCAACCCATGCAGACCAAGGGTCCGTTATACTATTTGAATGTCCGCCTTCTGTCAGTTCCGGGGCGGTATCGGAGGCATTTTTCGAGTGGGGAACGATGACTGATTTGTGTATGTTGCAAGGCGGCTTTGGAACGTCTCGGAGGAGATCGTTGGAGGAAGTTAGTGTTCTAGAGCACCCTGAGATATGTAGAGATCGATGCTTTGTGAATGGTTTCTCCAAAACTCTGGGTAAAGCCGCGGGATTGACTGGCATCAGAAATAATGCCCCACTAATTGTCGGTTCATTCCAATTTTCAGTGTTGCCAGTGGGCAAAATTAGAACTCGAATGCACTGAGGAAGTCAGATGAATGCGAAGTAGTTGATGAAGTCGAATTGTACCGTCCACCGTCCACCGGATGCGAGTCTCTGTCAGATGGCCTAGATCCAACGAGCGATGTGTAAGACCAATAGCAGGCTTTGAGATGAATGGTAATATACACGGAGATTCAAAAAAAACAGCATGAACTCCTTTAGCAAGCACAGCACAACTCCGAGCCATCCTTCAACATCGTAAACAATCATGAAAATAATGGGCATAACATCCACTGTCAAGATATCCGTGCTTGTCTGCGGGATCATCTGAGGATGGAGAAGACTGGCAAGACTGGCGAGGCAGAGACATACCCTTCGGGATAAAACTTGATGTAGGATATTGAAATATGTTCGAGATTCGGGCCCAACCTACGCGAAGTTGAGACGAGACCGGTTACAGGACGGACAAACAAAACTCACCATCACGCCCGGGTGGTGGTGGCGGCAGTCTAGGGTTTGGTGTCACTAGAGCTGGATAAATATGTAGTGGAAGTAACCACACTGACTGTGCACTGCCCGGCCATGGTGAATGAGAGTCAGCGATCAACATTTCTAATTACTCACTTGCTCCCAAAGCAAGCGTTTCAGCAGTCAGATCAACTGATGGCACGCCACCACTCACTTTCTGGAACACCAAGATTAGGGGTGATGAAAAATATTACAAGCGCAATAAGCACTCGCCTTCTGTAACAAGCCTCCGGGATGAGGGAGTCACATGAAACCCGGTGAATGGCCACTTACACACTGCCAGGTATTCCCATCAGCGTGAACCAGGCCTCGAAAAATCACCCACATTCTGTAGCACATTGCATGTCAGTCAGCCACACATATGCAGGCATCATTATCACTCACAGCCTGTAGGTGTCAGCAGGATCGATTGCCATGGGCTATATTACTTACCTGCATGACAGTCATATGCAAGTCTCTGACTCAGTAGGTCAGACTCGGTAAATAAGCACTCACGCTCTGAAGCAAGTTTAGTAAAAATGAGTAATTCCATTGATTCTTGACCAACACTCCCCCCCTGGAACCGCCATTTCATGTTACGATATCAGATGTGTCATCAGTGAAGCAAAGCCGGACATACAGCCTTGTGGCCATAAGCAAGATCAGTCAATGGACTTTGTGGTCACTCACATCCTGTGGATAACTTCATTCGCAGATGCTCAGACTAACAATCGGTCCATGAAGGACTCACACACTGTGAATGCAAAGTTCGTGTTGGTGAGCAAATGATATTGGGGTTTCTGGGTCACTCACATCCTGTGGGATGTGTTCGCTTAAAACAAACTGATGAAATTGTCAGGCACAGTGCTTACCGCCTGTCAACACAACAGTTGCTTGTGAATGACGTTAACGAGTGGCTGATAAATCACCCACGGTCTGTGGGGGCCAGTAGAGCAAGTCCAATGTCAGCAAGCGAGATGGCCAGCTGGTGAAGGAATACTCACACACTGCAGTAATTTCCCCGTTTTGGTGAGACAACTTTACAATGGAAAAACCACGCACCATGTTACATATTTCACCTGGTTCCGAACAAATTAAAGCACACTGTGACTTCCTGTTACTGCGGCAAATTTCCAGATGTTATGAAACTACTCACACCCTTGGAAGAGCACATAGAGCCATATCCAGTTTCAACCAGGAATCAATCACTCACTTCCTGCGATACGAAATATAGGGAGGCAATCATAGCCGACTTAAGGGACTCACGTTCTGTCGGACCAGCTCCAGGTCAACGAGTTGGATATCCTCAGCAATGAATGGAAACGCACACACTGCGAAGAATATGATTATATGTCAGGAGAATCAAGGGTCAAGTGAAAATTACTCACAAGCTGTGACACGATGAGTGTGTCAATTATTCCACACAACCAGCGATGAGAAATCACTTACACCCTAATGGGACATTTAGGGATAATCATCTGCACAGATAATGGAAGAATCACTCACCCACTGTACAGATCCGTGTCAACTGGTCAGATGTTTGTGGTAAGTGGTAAGCACTCACAAACTGGGGGACATCAGTGAGCTAAAGTGATCGTGGCAAAACACACACCTAAATATCAGATTCAATGTCACAATCATGGCATTGACTTTTAGTTAGAAATTATTCACGAACTGTAAGAAAATCAATGTTACTGGCAGTTTATCAAAAGGGAAGCTCAATCACATCCTATCAAAATTAGTCGCCTTAATAAGTCTGTCCATTGATGACTGGAAGAGCACTTACACACTACGAAGTGAATGGACATTGTGTTGAGAAAGATGCTTGATGGTGCCAACATCACTCACTCTCTGCGGGGAAAGCGTAAGATCGATGGATCTCGGTGCCGCCAAACGCTATCACTCACATCCGTCTGTATGGACCACATTCGTCTCAGGCTGCAAGATAATTCAATGAATGAAGACTCACACACTACCGTACAGGGCTCGGTCAGTGTGAGCAAATTGATTGTAGATGGGGAATACTGAAAACTGGAAAACTCGTTTGAGTTACATCATGATTTAATGCGAAGTTAAATCACCCACCTGCCTCTTCATCATAGCATCGTCCTACGCAGCACTCAGTAGGGGCACAAGCATCTGAACGGGGACGCACCTTAAGAGTGGGGGATGCCGCCACACTCATGATGAATGGGATGAGAAGAGAAAGTTTGAACAGCTGCATTTAGTGAGTATCCAGGTGGTAGGAGTTGAAAGGCAAGGACGCAGACCCCGTCCTTCGCAGGGTCCTCATATACGGCCTTGTGATCACGAATGATCTGAGTGGCCGAGGCAGACATGTTAACCGCACTTGGACTAATCACCCTGAATCCGCGCCCCCTCCTGAATCTGGCCTTTTTTGACGGTCCTTCAGGTGCAAGCGCCACGAATGACTGAAATAACTTCTTACTATAACGGGACACAAGCAACATTAACCGTTCTTTAACGAGATGCTCGTTCGGCTGTGCAGTTTCCCCATTTACTCTTGACCTTTTCCTCAACCTCAGCTCTACCGCCGACTCTTACTCCTTTTGCAACCAATCCCTGTGATAATACCATTTACTTCCAACTGCGAAATCAAGCTGCGGC
The DNA here is from genome assembly GCA_029378255.1 of Mycena rosella. Taxonomy (NCBI): domain Eukaryota; kingdom Fungi; phylum Basidiomycota; class Agaricomycetes; order Agaricales; family Mycenaceae; genus Mycena; species Mycena rosella. The sequence continues at coordinate 144,907 of JARKIE010000127.1, forward strand.
GCAAGTAGGAGCCTCAGCGCAGTCGAGACTGTGTCCTTTCAAGACTTCTGTTCTCACTGTGGCCGAGTTACCGCTAGGTCCGATGTTGAACCGGACCTGCGGGCTACCGAATCTAGCCCAATTTGAGACGACTGACGATGAGAGGGGAGGTGCGCAGCCTCACAGCCTTTCCGCGCAGCTGTATAATCCCTTAACCGTGATTCCGTTCTCACTGCGCCGCAAAGTCATATTTTTATCTCACTGCGGCGTAGTCATTCATCTAGCTATAAAGATTGTTCCCCAATTCGCTCAGGATCCCACCTCTCTGCTTTATTCGTTTCTGCTCGCTAGCCATCGTCTGGGTACATCAAAATCAATGTGTCAATTTATCTGTCTGCCTGGGCTGCCTTCTCCATGGAATCCTGGGTCCTCAACTTGCTTCTTCATCTGGAGTGCCAAGGGCCCAGTTTCCCGAGCGGTGAGTTCCTATTGTATGTTCCGTCATTTTTCTTCGTTCTCAATGTAAATTCTCCGGCGTCGAGGTCGGTTTAATTTCAAGCTCCCATTCCCGATGTTCGATTTCTTGAAAGCTGGGAAACAAGACGGTGAGCCCAATTTGCGGCTTCCTTTTATATCTGAGTTTGATTCATTTCCTCACTGCAGACTCCGAACATTTGCGACTTTCCTCACGCCGCAAAGTTCAATCCACGGAGTTTGACTTTCGGATTTGTTGCAACGAATACTCAGATCAGTCTCGTGCATCATCCTACCGACTCTGCCCTGTCTTTCCACAATGGAAGGGTTCAGCATTGGCCCACTAACATGCTATTCTGTTATGGTCATGGAATAAATGTAATTCGATCACTCCATGTGTTGTTGTCATGAGCCCTGCATGTAACTATAAGTGCCGGAGCGAAGCGGAGGCTGGCCTTGTCGCACATTAGCAATGTATCCGCCCTCCTTCGGATTTCTCCGACCTCCTCAGTTCATTTGATGACCAAGTCCTATGTTTGTCCTGGATGGAATGTAGACTGATCACGAACGCTGGAGTCGGTTTGTGGACCACCCACGCAAGCCATTATCCTATCCCGGTCAACATATGGCAGAAATCTCCTGCGTGTGTTAAGCAACGCTGAACCCGTTGCAAGGCATCAGTCCTGCCAGTCAATTTTGGAATCTCGGAGATCCCGAACATTAACCGGTGCCGCAAATATCTTGATCCTCGTTTCAAGTCACCTCAATAGACAGGTTGCACACACTCGTCCCGTGCGCAAAAATAGGAGGCGAGTGGCTCGGAATAGCCATCAACGAACCACTGACGTCATATTTGGTGGTGGAGCCACCGGCTTTGCGCATGGCAAAAATACCACCGGGTGGCTCCGGTGGGTCGTGCGCAACCTGTCTAATATCCACTTCCCCATTTAACATCAACAGTGGTGGTTGTATGATCGAAGACGGAGAAAAGGTTCCAATCTCACTATCTGCTAACCGTCCGGGGCACAAATACAATATTGGATTCATGTATCCATCTAAGTTTGTAACGAAAATAGCGGCTCCCGGATTTGGGATCGAGTGATCGCCCAGCAGGAGACCCCCCGCGGACCATTCCCTGTGTCCTCATTCATTCTTTTTATACGATGCTCCGGTTCGGTCTTCTGCCATGGATCCAGGGCTCAACGACAACTCGCATCAGAACGCAATAATGTCCGTCATAATTCATTGACGCCAGCAGGCGGCGCTCGTTCGTGGATCTGGGATCTGTCCTTCCTCTGGACGTCAGTGTGAGCAGTCAGTGTCTTCGCCTTCCAGACACTTCAATTCCTCACTGATGAATAGAGTTCCTACATTTGTGTTACAGCGGTTGAAGGCGGAGTGTCCCGCGCCCGCGATGGCTAAAGTGCTGGGGACTTTATCAGCGGGGGAATCCGATCTCCAAGGACGCTGCGGAGAACAAGTTCCCGTTGAATGGTCCAAGTCCGAGTCAAACGGGCATCTCCTGCTGACGTCCTCTGTAGCAGTTGCAAATAGCACAGGTGTGGGCCGCCCCATCTTTGGACCGTGCTAAATCAATTCAACAATGTTATCAATTAGGAACAACAAGGCATGCCATCGCTCCGCTCCGGCGCAAGAAGGGCTCTCAGCGGGAGGTAACTCACATGTAATTCAAAAGACAACCACTGTGCAGAGCACGTTGGCCAGAGGCGCAGATGGTCTGACTTTTCATCTCAGAAAGTATAGCATTTGGGGCTGAAATATTTCTACACGACATGGAGGTTGCTGCAGCCAGTTGTTAAATCACTGACAGCTTGAAACGTTGAAGGCAAATAGAGCTATGAAATTACGGTGATTGTAAACTTACTGGAGAGCAAGATCGGGTCAATCGATTTGCCACGGTGTGTGTGCTGACTGCGAGACATCGTGTGCGGCGGAAAGCTGAATATCATGGGGAGGGGCATTCAGCAGCGTGAAATGCAGGATAAAAAAATAGAACCAATCTATCAGCCTGACGAGTAAACACAATAATTTGGGAGGTTGTTGTACGAGCGAGCAAGAAACAAGAAGTGCATTGCCAGAACCATTCCCACCGAAAGCACAGGGCGTAGATCACACAACGGCTTGGTGTAATTTATCTCGCAACTCTTGCCATGGTCGCGGGGAATGGCATTGATCGCGTCCGAATTCACCGTGCAGGGAAAGCGACCATAGAAGCCAGGACCAGAATTTTGAAGACAGGATTCGAAAAAGCTTATAGAGCCTAGATGAATTGCAAATAGAGATGGAATAATTGGAGCCCCAGGGCTCGAATAACAGGGGCAGGAGCAAGGGGAATCCAACCGAGAGCATCGGCGGTGTTCCATTTATACTCGGGAGAGGGGGTACGCGGCCGCAGTTCAACAAATTTGTTGAACTGCGGGGAAGTGAGAATACTGAGTTTAAATGGGAAAATTTTCGAGTACAACCGAACGCTGCGGCCTTATGGCCCCGTCGGACAGTCTCCATTCCCCGAATCGGTCCCAAATTTCACAGCCCGCAGTTGTTAAACCGTCATTCCGGGTTCCGGATGGCTTCAAAAACCTGCGGCCAGTGTGAACATTAGGCTGGATGAGGGGACTGCGCAGGCTTCGGTCATGGTTCAAATCTGCGGCGCAGTTCATAGCTCCTGCGCCGTAGTTTTCTTGGTAGTGGGTAATATTGTCAGACTGGGGATAAGGCACTGATGAATGGGGAATGCAAAGCACGATAGAGGAGGGAAGAGGATGGAGATGCAGCTAGATGGGGATAAAACCACAACAGGCGCATACGAACGAGATAGGTTCCGAGCAAGCCTGTCTCCGGGCCGGCGAGCCGGCGAATCTCGGAGAGGGGCTTGGGACAAGCTCCGCCAAATAGTGAGGATCTTTGACCTCGAATTCTGGCACCATCTTCGCTCCTGCCAACTCATGTTTGCGGTAGAAAACCTTGGTGATATGTCATAGATTTATTCTGTCCCTTCCAAAACTCCATATCATACATTTGTGCCGCAGTATTCAGTTGATTCTCATGCCATCTGGTCAGTGTGAGCGCATTCACTCAGAAACTTTCAATGAGCCGGATAACACATTTTATAGGCTCGATTTAATCTTATATCCCTCAATATAATTTATCTCTGTTCAGAATCCTCGGAATAGCTTCCTGACACGTCGAAATAAAAGCCAAAGTCATCGCTGATTAGCATCACGAGATGTCACACAGTCACTGCGTTCCGGGGGTCCGGAGACGTAGGTATGTCTACGTGCGTCGGTACAGGTCGGCACACATGGACATAAAGGCGTGCATACAAAGTTAGACATGGTGTGTCTACCTCCGTAGGTTCACTGACCTATTAAGCTATGTACTGTACTATTCAAACCAAGTGTTCACACCATGTTATGCGTTACGCCAACTGTTCACTTTCTCAGGTGTTCAGATAGCCACCCGAGCTGTGATGGTCTCCAAAGGTGTTCATTTTGTTCCCAACACCTATATGGAGGGAAAGAAGGTGACGGTTACGACACAATTTATTGGCGGGTCAACTATGGCCGCTCGGAACAGCAGGACCTCCACGGCGGAGGACGGGTGACTTTAATAGTTGCTTATGACAGAAATTTTCGGGTTCGCTGAGCAGCCGACGTGATTTAACTCAGCAGCAATCAGGCCAAGAACTGGTAAGGTGCACGCACTGTGGTGGTGTGCACTGTCTTTTAAGCTTTTTTGGATAGGATATGTGAACAAATATCCTTGATTTTTGATAATCTCTCTTTGCCCCACCTCATTTTACTAGTACTTCTTCCAATGAGCCAAAAAACTCCCTTCAAAATATCTGACTGGATTGGGCAAGGCCAGCATAAAAAGATGGTGACAATGCACTATCAAGGCTCGCTTTGGGAGGAGCATTAGATTACATTAGATTACCTTCGTGGTGATTCGCCACATCTAGCGCAATTTTTTCAGTGTTTTTTATAAGTGTTTTTAAGCCTATTTAGGACTTCAAAAAATTGGGTGTTCATTTGCCCAGTGTTACGGTTACGGGTACCAAAAGTGTTCAGTTCACAGGGTCATGTTACGTGTTACGTGAACACTTGGTCTGAATAGTACAGTATATGTTACTAGTAAATGGAAAAAGATTGAAATGAGTGTCGGTTTGGTGCCGGTCTGTCTTGCCGAGATCAGTGTTGTATTTGTTTGGCAAATGCAATGCCACCGCTAGACTGGTCGGCAGTCGCCTCGGACCTATACACTCTACCAATGCGTAGGGCACACATTGAGAGTTTGATGTGACCTTGCTGGGGGAGCTCGAACGCTTTTGGGATGCATTTAGAACTTGGTGTGGCAACCCGAACACATCATTGCTGTGGTGGAAGGTGAGAAGACCGTTGTGAAAATTCAACTACTGACATCTATTTCCAGGAGCACGACACAAATTCCCATTGTTTCGAAGATGGTGCATGATTTTCTCGCGATTCCTGGCACCGACGTCTCCCTCGAGTGTTTTTTCTCAAAATAACGCCACTTGTGCCAGGACGCTTTGAGGAAGCTCGTGGATCCTTCAAAGCCAAGACAACGCTCACCAAAATGTGGATCAAGGTTGAGTTCCTGAAATGTGCATCGTTGAACTGCGGCAGGGGGTAGTAATTGGCTGGTTCGATTGGTATTTGTAGCTGGACCAAAAATACTGTTTATAAATAGTTTTAAACAGGTTTTGAACGTGTATTAACCATTTTCGTGTAATTTGACCGGATCACTGCACGAAAACTAAATGATTGGAGCCCTACTCATTGCTGTCTTGCGCCCAGGTCATGTACCTTGAGAGAGAAAGAGACACGAGTGGCTCACTAAACACGAGGCCGTGGATTGCATCGCCAGGCGCAGGGCGACGGCTTCGAGGCCCTAATTCTCAGGTTTAAACTTCACGGTGATCATTTCTATCAATACACATTAACCAAGAATCCATAGGAGCTTGGTTTAATCCGCGGCCGTTGGAACATTAATCCGGGATGAAAGCAGAGATTATTGAATCCGGATTAATTGGGCTGGGGGCTTCACCGACGGGCGGTACTTCAGTAACTGTTTAATCCGCGGCCGTTGTGTGGCTGTGCTTTTTGCAGAAGTTGAACCAGATTAAAGATTCAAGAGCTGTTTAAACAGGCCCATAAACAAAAACACCGTTAATACCCAGATTCGAACCCATGACCAGGAGCTTTCCCGGAGATTAATAGTAACGTACTATAAACCACTACACCAGAGGACCCATGGGTACTGTTGCTCTAGAGGAGGATGTATGGGGATTCACACCCGCCGCAGATTTTGGATCCGTCCGAGGCCCAATTAATCGTTCTTTAATGAGATCTCCTCGTTCGTATACGAATGTTGTGGCTTTACCTCCATCTGGCTTCATCTTCATTCTCTTCCCTTTACTCTCGAGCTTCACGTTATCTTTCGAACTCTTTCCGTACCCTGTCCCAGAACTACGCACTACTACGCAAACTGCGGCGCGGAAGCCAGGAACTGCGCCGCAAATTCCGTTCTTCCCCATACAGGTCATCTCCTTCGTCCTCCCTGTGTGAGCACAAATTAAATCTCCAATTGGTGCCATTTTTCGCACTCTGGCCGCAATTCCTGATGCTCTTCCACTACGCCAGGGCTCAGAGCTGTAGATTTCAGGCCGGATTGGGGACTTTGAACTTAACAGGCGAATCTCGTGTACGAATCAAGTGCGAACAGAGTAAATAATTACGCAGTTCAACGAAGTTCATTTGTGACAAATCTACCACTACACCGCAGCAGCCTACGTTTGTTAAACTGCGGCCACGTAGGTCGTCTCTGGAGTATAAAGGACCCTGCATTAACCGGCTATTATGTCCTCTCCCACCTGCCATCAAGTTACCATGGTTCCTCATCCTTGCACTCGCACTCTCTCTGTCAGCGCAATCCAATTTTTTTGGCAGCAATACTCTTGCAAGATATTACATTCAAGATGTTTCAAGACACATTGTTGTTTCTCTTTGAATCGTGCTCCTAGTGGAATTCGTCGCATCCATTGGCCTGTCCCAAGCTCCTTCACACTCCCTCTCCGCAATCTACTCTCCGCAATTTGGGAGCTTTCAATGAACGCTCGGAACCATAGATTATGTGGCTCTGGGACGATTCGGGGAGGGGCGATCATCCGGAGGGTGAGCAATATGTGTCACCCAATTTGTTTCCCACTTGAATTGAGTCTTTCCGGACCATGTTTTTTCAACCACATATCAATGGTCTGAGCGTTGGAATGTACCTTTATCTTCCCACCCTCGCAGGTACGCGGAAGCTGCCTACCACATTGATGTCGAGAAAACATGGAGATGCCTCATAACTGGATAAGCACATTCCGGCTGTATCTTCCAAATGTGCTGAAATGTACCGAGCTTTCTCCACCATAGATTCGTCTGAGCAGCAAGAAATAACTTTGCCCAATCGGTTGGCGCCGCTGGTGCGCTAAAAATTGATCCCACCCCGCCTCGATAACCGCCTGTACCTATTTATCACATTCTCAATAAAATTCGAACATATATTCGAGTGACCTCCGCCGCCGCGCCGGAGCGAAGCGAAGGCATATCTTGTAATACATGGTATTACCGGTTGGCTACCGGCAAAGTGGCGGTAGCTACTACGCAGCGGAAGGAGGCTGGAGGCAGGAGACGGCGGTGAGGGAGGTGGGCGCACGAGGACCGACGAGGGTAGGTGGATGGCGACGGGGCTCGTCGACCCATGTCGGCACTAGCAAAGTGCAGAGAGACGCAAAGATGACCAATGTGCACTGATGTCATGACGACGCAGTGCGTCTCGGCACGTCGGCGCGTGTAGGTCCAGAGACACAGCCTTCGTGTCCGGGCCTCCGGAACGCAGTGAATGATTTGACGCGATCAATTACACGAAACGCGTCTCTCACTAGCCGCAATCACAGCGCCGGCTCCTCAATTAAGTAGGAATTTAAGTTAGCTGCGCTTTTTTAAGTATCTCAAAACAAATAGTTCAGCCCGAAACTCAATTTAATATACATATATGATTTTATTGAGAATATTATCTCTTTTGCAATACTTAGAGAAGCGCAGCTAACTTAAATGCTTACTAAATTGAGGAGCCTGCTCGACCACCGGTGTTTCTGCATGGTCGAGCGGGCTCCTCAATTTAGCAAGCATTTAAGTTAGCTGTGCTTCTTTAAGTTTCTCAAAACATATAGTTCGGCCCGAAACTCAATTTATTATATCTGATTTTGTTGAGAATATTATCTCTTTTGCAATACTTAGAGAAGCGCAGCTGACTTAAATGCCTACTTAATTGAGGAGCCGGCGGTGTGAATTGACCCAGCAGATCTTCATGGGACATGTGATTTGCCGGGAAGCCGGTTGCCGTACATAGCCGTAATGTAAACAAGACCATATACACAACGCGTCGAGTCGCGTATTTTCACTCCCACGTCGAACCCGCAATCAGCTTCTATGTCGGACACCAAGCAGCACCAACTTCGCCCACGATTGGACAAACTTGTCTGGATTCTTGTCACCAAAGTCATACCTTCCTACCTCGTTCGTGCACAAGTTCTAGACGATGGGCATCGGATCGGTCACTCCAAATCTCTGTCCCCGTTTCATAAACAGTTCAAAGCCCTTTGGAAAGCACTGCCTGTGTTGCCTATCAGTATCGACGCGGACAAGAAATATATAACCCGCCTCGACAAATGGACCTGCACGTGCGAGAGCCTCAAGTTTCATTCTTGTCACCTCTGCAAACACCTCGTCCAAGGTGTACCTCCTCCTCCACCATGTTTTTGGACCGAAGTTGTCAGTCGGCGTACTGTCCCGCTTTATCGGCACCCTGCTTTAGTTCCCATCGGCGAGGAATCCTCCGCGTACATTGAGACGATTGATGGGAGTATTACGGATAGAGATGACCACGGTTGGTCCGGGAATCCCGAGATGCTTGAAGGAGAGGGCGGCTGGAGAAATCTCGACTTCACGACACCGAGCTTACTTGGAAAGCGCGTGCGGTCGCCAGATGCCGGCTCGGACGACACAGCGGATATGGAGGAGACCCACCATGCAATTTTCCTGTCCTCCGAAGCTCAAGATAGTGACGATGAGGAGGAAGTCAGTGCTTTTAAATTATTTCTTTTATCGTTCAATAAATACTGACCACCGATTCATTTTCCAGGTCGAAGGATATGCTCAGGACCTACTTCGGCGAGCAGATGCGTTCCAGAAGGTAGCAGAAATCCTGCGCGCACAGGTTCCGCACGGGAACCGGCTTTGGATGTCAAGCATTGTTAAGCGAGATATCGGACAAGATGTAAGTTTGATGGTAGCTGACATTAATAGGCATGAACTCACCGCTCAAACGCGGGATACGACCTGGCCGAAGAAGGGGGACAAGGAGGGTCAGCGCCGGTCACAGAATACAATGGGTTACCAAGTTGGTCTCTGAATTTGAATCGTTCCCAGATACAATTAAATTATTAAGTCGTGTATCTAAAATTGTACAAATGAAGGAGCTTGACCTTAAATTCTGGAGAGGTGAATGTAAACGTGAAGGACAGAAAAGATCCACAAAAAAAACAGAAAAGTAGTATAACCAACACGGGGACTTGAAACCATGCCATAACCTAGCGCATTAAGTAAGGGGGATAGAAAACAACCATAGACCATTACATGACACAAGACATACAGAGAGCCTCAAGCCTCTGTCTGAGGTCGCACCGCCACTGAGAAGTCTATTTGACTCATTTGTGGATGATACTCGGTCTTGAACAAGCTAGATAAATTTGGGAGCCCTTTGAGTACTACCTTGCTAACCCTAACCTAACCCCGTACTTGGAGTCATACCAGCATGGTTTCGGCCTTCGAGAGCATAGTCTTGCCGTTTGTTCACGACACTTGATAGTAAGAGAACGAATTGAGATGTGATTTAAATCAAAACAAGAATGCACCTCGAAGTATACGAGCATCGTAACAGCCTCGAGAGCATGACAAGGACAAAATCTAAGCAAGCAAGGTCAATGAAGAGAATGAAGGAAAGAGACCGAAGCCGGCTTACCCTTCCTTCAAGTGTTCATGGCCCTTTGAACCATATGGATCCGTGCTGAACGATCGATGAAGTGAATGCATAATGGATCTGGAAGATCAAAGGTCAGTCAGAACAGACTGAAAAGACGATCAAGACTTACTTTAAGTCAACTTGAACAATCATACTGATGGGCTCTTGATTCTGAACCCAGAGAAATTTCGAGGATACTAACGGCTATGTGCTTCAGGTCAGTAAAGGTGAATGAATAGGAATGACAAGGAACGCACCGAAGTCCACAGTATCCTGGTTCCTGCATTCAAGGACGCGAAGCGAGAAGGTGTGGAGGTAATATCTGAGCACATCAGGTTGGTATGGCCAAAGAGTCAGCAAGAGAGTCGAAACAAACTCAGGACATGGGTAAATGGCAGTGGTCTAGGTAAATCAGGTCAGTAGAGTAATGGAAACGGAGTTGAATACAACAGACCTTGGAGTAAGGAACTTTTCCAAGGAAGCGATGATTCAACATCCACGAGCACCGGGAAAACCAGGTTAAATAACGTCGCGCAACGCGCGAAGAACATCGGGCGTACCGCATTAGGCAGGCGGCACGTGCCCGTGAAAATGTGCTGGGTCAATTGCACTGACTGCGTCTCTCTTCTCTCTGCGATGGCCACACTACAGTTCAGCCCCGACTACTGGGAAAATAACCTACCTGGGATTGAGAAACTATCACCCGAGGCCAAACTTCACCTCATACTCTCGCTTGTAATATACTTGGGGATCTCTATTCGTGCACTCATGTTCTTCATCTTCGAGAGCAACATTCAGCCTGTCAAAGACAGGGCATCCAGATTCCTGGACTATGACCATCACACGCCGACCCCCAAATGCAGTTTCCTCCCTCACATATCTTCACTCTATGGGCCGAAAGGTGTACTTCCACTGTACAGTGTAATCAGATGCGTGAGTTGATCACACCTCTGGCTCATGCTATTGCTCTGGAGGAAAGCGACCGCATCATCATAGACCCTTCACTCCGAATTCGTCTCAAGGACCTCACGATAGGTATACTACAGTTGTTGCAGCCGGGGATCCTTGCCGATAAATACCAGGGGTTAGCGCCGTTCCTCTACGGGTTGCTCCGAACGTTCTCGGCGTCTCCGAATGATTATCGAACGAAGAAGGAGCGCAAAGAGGAGAAGGAGAGAGATGCGCAGGGCTCAGACTCGGACTCGTCGGCGGTGCCCGAGTCAGATCCAGACTGGGATGACGATCCGGAGATTGAGCATGATGAAGCGGGCGCGGCCGAATCAACACCACAATAGGAGAGTTTTGAAGGCTTCAGCAGAAACCCTGTATTCGTAAGCACCCTATTCACGAGTGGAATCTGAGACTAATCAAGATCAGGCTATTATTTTGGCAATAAGCGTGCTTGCTTTCGTTCGCAATCGTGCAACCACACTCGATCTATTTCAATCGGGATGCCTTGTGTTTCTGCACATTCGAAAAGTCGGTCAGCATCGGGGATGCCGGCGGTATTATGCGGGTTCTCAAGTATTGGTAACCACCCATCTCTCATGTTCGGGATTCCATAAGTGTTATCCTACTGTCCCCAGTTCAATCCTGTCTGTATGCACTTTTTTATTTTCAGTCTGATCAGATTTAATCTCTAAGCAAAAATTATATTTCTTATGCTCTCCATAAACGTGGGGGAAATTTAATCTGGATGACGTACAATTTCGTGCGAAAATTTAATCCTATCTACTGATATCACTGGATACCCAGAAAATATTCCTGACAAAAGAACAAGTTCACCAGGCAAGTTGTGACTGTGAACTGTGTCCAGGGCTCAGTCTGTCATGTTAACATCACATCTACATGTTTGAATTCTTTAGAATTACCCTCTGACGTGTCGAGTGGCAAAAGAGAAAGTTGCAGTCCCTCCGGTTACAACACAAACTCCGCCACCCTTGAACTAATAATTATGTGCGTTTGCGGTCGATTTTCGTTCCACGTTTTCTGGGAGGGTATTTGAGGCTGATTAGCATGCTCCTGCAAACTTCTGGGTGAGTTTCAGGACCAGAGTGATGGATAGTCCCATATCTAAGTACCGGATCACAAAATTCCGTTTTAGGACATGCCATCATTAAGTCTTATTAAGCCCGCCCTTATTAACCCCTACTTAAGGATCTTAAGCCCTTAGGAAAAACATCTGCCCTTAATAAGGCCTTAATCTGCAACACTGTGTTCTCGTGGATTTCAGGGAGGCAATGATTAAATGCACAAATTTATACTAAACCATATATGCTAGCTCAAATTACACCGATCTTTCTTTTTCAAACTACCCAGCAAGTCTTTAGGTATCATTTTTTCTTCCAAGATTTTTTTACAATTTTGGAGGCCCCAGAATTGCCGGCTTGTTCAAGCCGGTGGGGTACATGTGACTAACACGTGACTTGCTCGCTTGTCATTTGAATTTAAACTCAGTTTCTCCCTTCTAGCTGACAGGATTCCGCCTGTCTTCGTTTGTCAATGTTGTTTACATATTCGCAGCGCAATGTTTTACTCCGATCTGCTCTACTGCTTTCGTGAACGACAGTGTCTACCCGCACTGAGTCCAGATATACTCATACTGTACTAATCCGATCAAGTGTTCAGGTGACGGGTGACGAGGACCCGTGAACTGAACGCTTGGGGCATAGGTGACCGTGATGAGCAGATTTTCTGGCCCAAATAGGCCTGAAAAAACTCGAAAAAACCGTCCGGCGTTCACCGGACTTCCATATATGGGAGGAATCGATGGTATTTGTCAGAATGAACACTTGATCCAGTGAACACTTGCGGTGACGGGTGACACCCTGTGAACACTTGATCGGATTAGTACAGTAGTCTGTATGACGAGCTAAGACACCCACAGATGGCTTGCGCGAACCACAGAAACGCCCTAAAGTCCGTTTGTCCGTCTCTGGCTTGCAACCAACCCCACCGCATGTCGTACATCCTCGACTCCATCTTTGATGTTTCCCCCCGCACGTTCACTGCTCACTATGGGAACGTGACGAGAATAGGACGCTGGAGATAGACAACGTGATTTAACTGGTAAGGGAGCTTGCCGATTTCCTCGAGTTCTCTCGTTAACGTGCATGCAGTATTCCCTCCGCGAGCCGCGACTGGAACACCATGCTGATTTTCCCCAGCTCTATAGGTGTTGTACGCGGTATTCGAGGGCGCTCGAAGGCTTGGACTTGGTAGCAATTACATATTTAATATTGAGAAAATGCAATTGACATGAACTAAATTACAGGGAAAGTAGAAGGAGCATATCGTAGCATACCTGAGTGTATACTCCCATATCAGAGCATACCCGAGCATATTCAATTTTGAGAAAGTGTCTAGATTATGTGTTGATGTATGCTCCAATGTGCTTGGATATGGGCTGCTTTAGAGGCCCATGTTTAACCACATCTGAGCATAGCTGCCCAGACGGAATTCTCATTGGGATTGAAGTCTTTGTATCTCGATTCTCGACCGAAACTGAAGATTTCCACTGCATGGACTTGGACATTTTATTCCTCCGTATCACCGTCGGCGCTCTCAGACCATCGCGGGGATGGTGACCTTCGCGACATCTGTGAGCTGATCGAATTCGTCGCTGGCCGGGCGCGCTCTCGAAGTTTTAACGAGCACATTGGCGGAATCAACCGGAGCGGCTGGAGCCGCATGAAGTCGAACTCGCTGCAAGGTACGGCACGGACATGTATCAGCACCAATCACAGTCCAATTGAGTCGGCAACACTGCGGCGATCACCGCAACTGAGTCGGGAAAAAACGGGCTAGAATCAGGTTGTTCTTTTAGTAGGCCCATCTTTTAGTCAGAGAAAAACCACACTAAAAGATGGAAACTTTCTTTCTTTCTTTCTCCCACAAAGACTCTATATTTTAGTTGAACAAAACAGGAACACATGACTATTCTCTTTGTCCCCAACTTTTTCTTGAACTAGATTTCTAGATTTTTGTGGGAGAAACAAAGAGATAAAGATCTTATGTTTTTACGTTTTTTCCTCCACTAAGTTTTGGCCCCACTACATGAACAACATGATTCTAGCCATTTTTTTGCTGACTAAGTTTCGGTGATCGCCGCAGTGCAAGAATTGAGGGCAAGTCTCACTAGGCTGTGATGGGTCGGATGTGGTGGGAGATGGAAGAATCTCATTGTGGTTTTGAGCCCGGTAACTGATGCCGGTAACTCGAGCACACACTGATTTTACACAAGGATGTATACTCCCAGAAAACAGTGAGGGGAATAATCAAAGGGAGCGAGTACCGACACTCACTTGCGACCGTGAGTCATGAAAGGTGAAAGAAGTCGCCCCGTCCACCATCTGTCAAACACCTCTATCGGATTCGGATCCGTGAATGTGAATGTGTTGGAAATAGAACCCGATTCGAATGCCGGCTCGAGTTCCCGCTGCAGTCTAATTATCCTGAGGCGCAGGCCATCCGAGGGAATTGCTGTTCCAATGTTGAACGCAAGCGGTTTTTCCTCGAGCACCGATGTGAGAGAGGGAATGCGGGTCTTCACTGCAAAGTGAACCCAAGTGCGCTCCATTGCCCAGTCGCCGGTGACACTGGGGGCAAAAGCCAACGCATGTGAACACCACATGCGTCAAACGCATGTCGCGTTCACATGTGTCGGCCCTTGCCTCCAGTGTCAAATCCTCAGATGGTGTGCGGGCTTCAACCACAGATGATCGTGGAATAGCGCGATAAAGCCTTTTGTCCAAGCCTCGGCACCTGAGAGGCGAGTCTTTTCAAGGACTAGAGACCGGAGCAACCGAGGAGATGAAGCAGAGTGTATTTTTTGCCAGCGTCCAGTGCGAAGGCTAGATCCGTGAATTCACGGTCGGAATTGAGAGTGTGCCTGCGAAAATCGGCCCCAACGTGAACAAAATACACAGCCGTTGATCTTTTCGGATAAAAAATGGGAAAACCATCCTATTATTCCAACCAGGGAGGTACATGTGCTACATTTTATACAACCCTTTCAAGGAGATACGACCTAAAAATGGAGATTTATATGCGGGAAATCAAAGACGGCTGCAATGAACATATCCATAGGGAGCTAGGTCAGCCCCAAATTTCAGCCCCCAGGTTGTTGTTTGGGATGCCCCCCCAACGTGACCTGTCCGTGTAGTCCTGGCGATAGTCATAGGGTTCGGCAATATAAACAGAGGAAGGGGAAAAGCGCCAGGGCTCTACTGTTGTCTGCAAACTTGACGGGTGCCTGAGAATCACATCTATCCACTTTAGGCGGGTGGTGTGGGAAGGTGGTTCCCCACAGCGGGACTCGATGAGTTTCTGCAGAACGGGATGGTATGCATCGGTGGCATCGACGTTCCCCAGCCGTAGATGTGTTAAGCTGGGGCATAATGGGGGGATACATGATGCTGGGCGTGCTATAAGCTCTGTGAGGACGGGGAGGAGCTCAATAGGGTGGTTTGCATCATCCAATAGTCTGAGGTGGGTGAGTCCGGGTGAGCGTCGGAGACATTCAAGTAGACACTCGACGTCACCCATCACCTGATGAAGGGACAGTGAATTAAGGGAGCACGAAGAGCGCTCGACCAGCTGTTCTATGGCGAAGATCGTATCCGAGAAGACAGGAGGGTCGAGAATTGGGGTCTCAGGAGTGTGTAAGTTCCAGACTGTGAGTTGTTTGACCGAGGGTACAGTGAATCTGTCCACAATATGTGCCAAGTTGAACACCACATCCACCGCAGATGCTCCCTGCACCCAGAGCTCATACAAGTGTAAGAGTGTAACCCGGCGAGGGGGAGATGCCGGATACGCGGTGTAGTTCAGCTGCCGCTCGGTCGGGAATTTCAATTGGCACCGTTGCAAGTTGACACATTGCTGAACCAAGTCCATTGTTTGTTCAATGTCAGGAGTGTAAAACGACACATGGGATTGCAAGTGAAGGTTTGTGATGCGATGCCAGGAGCATGTGGGAAGCCGTTGGCCACTGTTGCGTTGGAGCGACAAGGTATGCAGATTCGGAGGGATAGAATAAAAGTGCATATAAGTCGAGTTTGGCACACCCCAGGTGTTGTCAACAATTTCGACCACTTCGAGTGCTGGGACATCTGTTGGAGCCAAACTGCAAAGACCCTCGAGATCTTGGCTGGGTATCTGGATGAGGGCAAGTGCCCTCAGGCGGTGGCTGTGGATGATGACTGTGTCAAGAAACTGCCTTGCAAGCATTCCCCAAGAGGAAGCATTGAATAGCGAGATTGACAACAGGCATTCACCCGAGCGTTGGAGCCAAATTCGGAGGCCCTCGTTACGTTGTGTGATCGCAAAGTCAGGGGGCGGTTCCTCGTCGATTATGTGAGATGGATGGAGTGTAGGGGTGGGGATCACGAGGTGAACCGAAGCCCACAGGGCGGCGGTCGACAGTGATATTGCTCGCCAATCACTGCAAACACGGCCCAGGAGGAGCGGGGCCTCAGACGTGTGCATGATGGCATTGTGATCTCCCGGCAGGCACGCCATGAATATTTCCTGCAGAATTTCGGGTGGCACTGCGCGCATCGGGGAAATCAGCGCGAGGTACGGGTCGACCCGCTCGTGCAGCGCCACACGCCGTCCATTCGAGCTGATTAATCGATAACGATCGATCTCGATTTCTGCAATGACCTTAGAAATCTTCTGTGAGCCCACCGCGCAAAACTCCTGGATTTGTTTCCGCTCGCTGAATGAGGGCACGTAGTTAGTCCCCAGGTGATCTTCGAGGTGACCCACGGCCAACGACTCCAAGATAAGATCTTGTTGACGTATGGCCTCGACGTGGAGCAGGCCCAGGACTGCCGCATACGGGGTCATCCCGCTTTCTTCGAGTGTTTCCAGTGTGGCACGCAGCTTTCGCACGAGTTCAGCGAGCTATTGGACTCCAGAGGAAAACACTCACAATACTCCAGCTCTCGTTCCAGTTTGGTGGTATCCCAGGAATTTCTGCGCACGATCTGCCCACATTTCAATACATACCTCTTTGATTTGGACAACGGCTTTAAACTTACTGGTGTAGGTAATCTGGCCCTAGAAGTTCTGGAAGTTCCGTGGCTTGAAGATTATACGGCGGGCCGTCCTGCGAAGGGAGCGGGGCTTGTGGATCGTCCACAGTAGTCATGGTAAGTGAGTGAATCTGATACGCATCGGCCACGCGGTCAGTGACTCGACTGAGCCGAGATCATTGCGGAGATCAGATGCGCGGCATTTGTTTTCGTACTCATGGTCCATCTTGAGCCCCTTTGTTCCTAGGAGCTCCGATCATAAATCTGGCAAAGTGGGCTGTTACCGGCAGACACGTAAACTTGCCCCAAAGAATAAGTAAGAGCGTGAAGCGTAGCGAGGGACGAAAGAACAGGCTGACATCAAGGGACTGTCGGGATTAAAATTTCGGACATAGGGTTAGAGGGGGAGGGGTCCGGGCCCCGGGTCCCCAGAGGGCCGAAAAAAACTTTTTACCCCATATTTTGAATCGGGTCCAACCCCTCCAGAAACATTATCCGTGGGTTGGGAAAGGTCTATTGGTGGGGGGAAAGAGCTTCGGGAGGCCCTCGGAAGCCGGAGGGTCCTCAACCCGGGCCTTCAGAACTCACAACAGGGGATATACTCCAGAAATCAACACAGAATTTTCAGAAGTGAAGCATAGGATATTAAATTCACGACTAGAGACACATTTAAGGCTCTGGTGTCATATGTGGAACCGAAATTTTTAAGTTCAAAAATATTCAAAAAGTCCTAATCGGATACTAGGTCACGAAGAAAGAAATTCCGTAACGGTTCCGTGTATGATCACATCTTCTCTGATTTCTCTTTTTCTGTGGACGTAGGTTCGAACCGCCCACACAGTGTATTTGGTTTTTTTCTCAACTTCTTTCGTTCCATTGTTTTTCATCATCCGGATCCAATTATTTCCTGCCATTTCTCTGCTGTCAACACTCATCCCACCTGAACAGCCTTAAAGCCCTTGAATGTCTCACATCATCTTCTTTCCCCAGTTTCCTCAATTCTGGCACAATCCAGGCAATTGGGAACCCTGGAAATTTCATTTAAAGGGTTGGCATGGTCCGGCCTAGTGAGCCAATTTGTCCGGAGCATTATTGGCTCATGTGAATCATTTGAACCCATGCTAAATCTGCTTTTTACATCAACTTGTTTGTCTCTCTGAGTCTCGAGCCAGTCGAATCAAATTTTTTAAGCCTGCAGCATAGATTGTCCCTGCTATTTTCACCGCCGAAAATGTCAGATTTTTTCTGGCAGAGCTGTAGCTTAAGTTAAATGTACAGGAATTTTAAGGGGTTATTTTTAGACGGTCCTAGCCCTGAATTTCCGATTTTTTCGGGCCTGCGGCACATAAATTCATGTAGAACACCATACATTCATTTTCATTGGGGCTCCACTATGCGGCAGGTAGTCAAACGAAGGAACATTGCAGAAAATAGGGGCCTAGGAACACAATCAACACTGTCATCAGCAGCTGACACTGAGCCAGACCGCATCGGGTCTGCCAGACCGAATGCGGTCTGGATTTCCAAATCGGGTCTGGATCCAGTTCCAGAGCCACATTTAACGCTCGTGGAACACAACTTGGCATAACATCAACCGCTTTTGGAAGCTGTCCATCAGGTGGCGGTGAGTTTGTACATGACTCGGGGCCGCGGCCCGCCTCTAGGGGTGGGAACGTCCTTCCCTATATGGAAGGAGTACGGAGGGGGGGTCTCAGGGAGGGTCGCAAAAAACTTTTCAACCCGATATCCTTATTTCGAAACCCGATAGCCCCTTGGCTGACTTTGGTGCGAGCCACAGTTGAGGTGTAGCACGTTCCAGAAATGCTCATCTGTCTCATAGTCCGGCCGTCGCAATTAATAACTGGGGGTACTCACCTCACAGGGGGAATCTCGCAAGATTTCAACTCCGTTGAGACATACCACATCCTCGTAGTTCCAGTGCTCTCCTCCTCTTTGTACTCCTTCGCACATCTCGGGGCATCAGGCTCGTCTCGTCATGGAGTATGCGCATCAGCAAAGACGGGGTCAGTCTTCGTCGAGTTGACATCAGCATGCTAGAGGTACTCACCTCGCAGTGGGAATCTCGCAAGATTTCCCCCCTGTTGAGGCTTCGCATGTCATCACATTGCCAATCTGCTCGCCACGTCCACGCTCCAGCAACTCGTCCTCGTCCTATTCCTCCAGTATGCTACTGTCCATCACCTCCACCATATCCTCCTCCTGATCACTACTACACTCTCCACGTCCATCGTTGTTGTCGTCGCTGTCAAGCTCTTCTATCTTCACCAAGGTCCCTGGTTCACTGGCTGTGTCGATGTCCTCAGGGTCAAGAATGGGGTCGACTCGCCTCACGGGGGCAGTCTTGCAATGTTTCGCCCTCAACATGGCTTAGTGCGTAGTCGTCTCCTCGACGACCTTCGTCTTCTTTGTTCATCACCTCTCCACCCTCGACCAATGCCTCCTCCTCTGCCGCTCCTCCATCTCCACTGCTACGATCTGCATGCACTCAATTTTCCGGCGTGAGTCAACCGCTTTAGCTGAAGAAGAGGATGGGACTCACCTCGTGGGGGGAATCTTGCAAGATTTAACCCCCTGAAGGCTTTGCGCCTTGCTGCCTCCTCCGCAGCCAGTCAAATCCTCGCCACCTCTGCCGCAGCCCGAATCCTATTGGTTCACACAACCGGGTTCTGGTTTGTCAGCATTGCCGTTCGACCACCTGAGCAGAGCATCACAATGTTCGCCTTCATGTCGTGCACCACCCCAAAATCCTCCAGCAGCGGCTTGCCGGACAGAACTTTCCACCTGCCACCGCTGTCGAATATGTCGAATGTGCTGTGCACATGCATGCCCTCGATCTCTGTATCACCTTCCCACTGCCCATACGTGCTCACCACTCTCCCATCTGCCACCCTCAATCTCCTCGTCGGTGCGCCTGCCGGTCCGAAACACACTGCGTCGGACAGATAAAATTCCCTGACCAATGCCGCAACATGTGTGCCACCATCCCATAGCACCAACTCCCTCACTTGCTCTCCCTTCAGCCCACTGAAACGGTGCAGTGGCGCGCAGCCATGCAATCCAATGTTGGGAAAGTAAGACTATAAGTCTTGACTTGAGCAACACCAAACCCCACAACCAACAACTCCTCTACTCTAATGTATTTGTGTTCGGGGAGGTAGGCCATGTATCGACCTTCAATTTCAAGCGGGACAACATGCCAAAGGTACTTTATTGGCTTTATAACTGTAAGACAAAGTCTTTATAAAGTGGGGTGCACAGTGTTCTTTGTAGGGTGTTTAAGCCTACAAGTGTTCTAGACTCGGTTTATTGGTAAAGCCAATATGGTTGCTCAGACTTCCGCGAAGCTGGCGTGCATGGAAGGCCTCTTACGGGTATTTAAACCAAGTAAGGATATTGACACAGGGGGCAAAAGAGATGGCACCTGTCATCACGGTAACCTGGTGGCACTCGCTCCAGACTCGCTCCGTCCTGGCCACGCTCAGGTCACACATTTGACAGGATATGCCGTAAACCGATCTGTATCAAGAATGTCTTTCTCACCGGCGTTTTCTCAGTGTGTTCCGGATCAGGTAAATCCAAATCAGGTAAATGCTTCCCACCACTCAACCTGGCCATTTAAATAGAGAATTATCAGATTTAATGACAGAGTACATGTAAATTATTTATGGCCTCTACCCAGTGCCCAACAAATTGCTATGAATTGTTTGCTAATCCCAGGATAAGTCTGTGAGGGTCTGATCCATGCGGATAAATGGGTAATGATGTGTTTAGATTCAACAACCACCAAAGTCTTGTGAGGTTCCACCTCAACCAACGCAGCCTTCATCCGAGGACGATGTTTGTACGGTGTGTTGTGGATATCAATAGGTCGATGAGGTGCCACAAAGATAAATTTTCTCAAGAATCCATGGAGAGGTATCTCCAAAATGGCCTTAATAACTCCTGTTATTGGGGTCTCATTGGCCCTTCCCGGCTGTTCCGCGCTGCTTCTTTGTGCTCGAGGGCCCTCCACCCGGCCCGGTGGATTTGTGTTTCTGAGTAGAGGTTCCAGCATGGTTTGAATTGGTGGCCTTGTAGTGTACGGGAGCGGGTGGCAGGAACGAATACAGGGTACGGGCAAACAAAGACTGTAGTAGTCAGAAATAAGTGCGAGCACAAAGAGGATGTGAAAATTATCTCAATTATCTAATCTCATCCTGGCCTAGTTTGCCGCATGCATAGGAGGAAACTGTGGACTGCGGGCATCGCTTGGTATACACCTAGTCACAAAGACTGCACCAGCACCTATTGGTACGGTGCTGCGATTGCGACCAGACAAACCTGGGGTGCATGCAGCCCACCAAATCATCGCCAAGATCAATAGCCTGCATGCAGCATCAGGGCAAGACTGCTTGAGGGAGAAGTTGTGTGAGTAGCATGTGTGTGATCATTGTTGTTAGGGAGGATTTGAGGCGGGATAAAAGGGAGAAGAAACAGGGGATATTCGTCCCCACGGGAACTCGAACCCAACGGATTAATAATGGTCTGTGGGAATATCAGAACGAGGCCGCGGGCTGTCAGCTGTCCAGTGTGCGACCAGGATACAGCGAGGATGGAGCGAGTGCCACCAGGTTGCCGTTATGACAGGTGCGCACTCTTTTGCCCCCTGTGTGAATGGTAAATAGCCGAAACGATCTTCTCCGGTTGCTCAGGGCCTTTCTCAGGGGTGCACTGAATGTGCAAGGTTGGGAGGAGGGTCAAGGAGCGAACTTAGGGTGATATAACCAGCACTAGTCAGTACAATGAACACCTTAAAGCTACTGAGAGCTTGTGCCAATAAGCAGGTGAGAATTAACTGACTATCTACTAAGGTACATGCTCTCTTTATACTAGTACATTACAAACGAAATATGAGTCTGTTGACCACTAATCAATACTGCGGAGTGATACAAACTGTTGTGTTGAGTCAGGACACGGTCGTGGGCTCCAACCAACTAATGATGGTACAGTCATTCTCCTTGAATCCTGAGTATCCTGACTGTTGGCAGAACCTGTGAAACACCTATAACTGATAGGCGGACTAGTATAGTCAGCCTACATGGTCATCTGGAACTGTAGTTCAGTCAGCATCAGCGAGTGCGCCAGGATCAAACCAAGAGGTGCGTGATCGGCGGATCTTGTCCAACGTTCCCACGACCTACCCACCCCCCGAATAAGGAAATTGTTTGGTCAATGAAAACATCGGCTTGACATCGGCTCGATGTACAACCCCACTGCGCTACAGCTGAAATTGAGGACATGATATGGGTATTATGCAAACACATTTGAAAGATATTGCTCATGTTTTTCGACTGCCTTAGAATATATAGGTCGAGTTTCGGACATTGCCGGACTCGCTCGCGTGGCCAGATCAAAGTACGCAATCGGCCGATCACTCACCCCTTGGATCAAACATGTCTCTTTGGTGATCACGTGATCATATTAACTTGTCTGCCCCTTTGTTCTCTTGTCCAAGTGTTAACTTATCTACACCGGTATAGTGCCTCCTTGTACCAATCCCTTTGTAGGACCTTGTAATAGCTTTCCTTGCCTCCTTACTATTCCCTTGATAGTCTCGGCATCCATATTGAACTTGAATGCGCTGCATTGAGTACTACAGTCTGTCGGAGTAGTCCTATGGCTCGCTAGTAGTTTTGAAACCCAAGTTACTATATCAGGCCCCATTTGTGCAGGTACTGTCAATAGTATGCTAGTCTCCTTTGTTTAGTGCAAGTTTGCAATGCTTTCAACAGCTTGATTCTCAGTCTCAGGCAGACTAGAACCCTCTATGTCTTACTGGGTATATTAGTATCAGCCAACTGCTAACACCATGCAAAAGTGAAGATTTCAGGTGTGTATGAATCCATGCCTTATCACTGTGTGTGTTGATCCAATGCATGAGCAGCACACCCCTTGCTTCGTTCTCATGAGATCCCACTGTGTACAATTCAACGATCTCCAGTTCAACAGAAACATGCTCGTTACAAGAAAGAATGCTCGCACCCCCAAGTGGGCCGGGACCTTGGGCTATGTGTTGGTCATTCGGGACAGCCCTCGTCAAAAACGCTCTCCTCCCGTCTCAGTTTCCCCTCCATGTTCTCCTTCGTACCACAGAACCCCCTCCACCTCAACGATCTCGATGTAGCTCACTGCCGTCTGCACTGCTTGCGCTGCAGGAATGCAACCAAACCAAGTCCTGCATGTCGCACAGTACTTGCGTTCGAGAATGGGGACAGGAGGCGCGGGGCAGATGTGATGCAGCAGCCAGGAATAGACCCTGCACTATGAATTAGGAGCAGCTAAACTTAAGTTCGGACTGAATGCATCCCTCTGGGGACTGAAAGTTCTGCGGAACTTAAGTTTGTGTTACCCTCCCCACCATGTATGGTATGCCTGTACCCGTGTTCTGCCACCACAACGGAACTTAAGTCCAGCGCACTTGAGTCCCATCGCACCACTTAAGTGTCCCACATCTCAAGTCCTATACACAACTGAAGTCCATTTCTTAAGTTCCACCTACAACTGAAGTCCCTACAAAGCCGCACTTGTGTGCAATGCACTAGTATTTAAGTTCTGCACTAAAGATGTGGTCTCCGATCGGAAACGCGGTGGTGTCGGTCTGCGGTGGACGGAAGAACGGAGAGGGGAACGGTATCATGGATGCACTGCCACAACACCACTCTACTGTATTTTTTCATTCAATTTGACCATCACACGTCACTCCCCCTTTGGTCGCTGGCGAATATTGGTATTTCGTCACGCATCACCCACCCTCTGGTTGAACACATTTTGCGTCACGCAGCCCTCGAAACTCCCAATATTGTGTCTGCAAGGTGCAAAATCGAAAATTTTCGTTCTGGCGATCGAAAATTTTACTTGCGTCACGCGAAACTTCGACCGTGATTGAATGGTCGAATCGGTAATTTGAGTCACGTGTCACCCCCTGGTCGGATTGAATCAAAAAATACAGTAATCTCTGGTTAATAACAGATGAATATGTTGACCAAACCATTGGACACGGTCCCGCCACCCATCATCTTCACAGCTCGTCGAAGGCAGTCGCTGGCGGTGGGTTCTCCAGGCATGGAGGAGGAGGGGGTAGCAGCAGCAAGGTAGAAGCACGGTATCACAGGTTGTGAATCCATGGTGGCAAGAATCTTGACAGCTGAATGAGTGTGCAGGTCAGTGGCAGTTGGTGATCAGCGACGAAAACTTATCAAGGGTAGCCAGGAAGTGTTGTGATCGATGAGGGGGACCATGTACGGGATGGTGGTGGAAGAGGAACAAATGCGGGGTCATGATGATGATAGACGGAAGAGCAGTCATGTTGATTGGCAAGGCGGCCACAATGGAACTGATCTAAGTCACAAGCATTGCCAAACAACATGTCTTGACTCTTACCACAATGCTCACCACCATACACCTTTCGTATGCCTCTGGTACAACTACGGTCCCATTGCCAATGTCAGTTAGCATTGGGTGCCATCCAGCCGCACCGGCACTCCCGGGCCTCGTTCTCTTCGAGTCAGCAGTCGGTAGCACGGTACGCACTTCATGATAGGGTGAGTTTCCTTTGAGACTTGATTAAAATACATACTGTACCCATCTGTAGGGGTGAAACCAAATTTGAACCGTGACTGAAACGAACGGGTTGAAACGAGAAACGGGCCGGCCGTTATGCGTGACATCCCATAAATCTTGAAACGACCGACTCGGGAGCAGTACAATTTTCTCGACACCAAATGCCTCCAAGACCGTCTACAGGCCTTCCCCCAAGCACTCATTGCACTCATAGATTATCTACAGAATCTCATATCTCATTTACCAATTCCACTTCCACTCGACCCTCCCAATTCTTTGTATCAGTTTTACCTTGACAAGGATCGTGTCGCCGACTGCGGCAGTCTTTCCAGTTGCGGGACGCGCCCTGGAGCTCTCCTTTGAAACCTGGAAAAGGGACAGTGTTGTAAGATTCAAGGAGCAATGGCTTAGTGTCTGCTGATGACAATTTGGGCTTACACCAACAAAGGGGTCCATTGGGATCAAGTCAACATGGAGGCGGACATCAATTGACCGAATTTCCGACACAGAAAAATGTAGTTTGGCAGCGAGAAATATGTGGGCGGCTTGGAATCTCTTCTTCGCCCACTCTCCGGGCAGAAAATGTTTTTTTTGAAGTGTTTTTAGTGTCACGGTTTTTGAGTGAAACGGCACCCCTGTTATGCGTTACCTCCCCGGAAAACTGAAACGAAACGCCCCCTCCGTGATGCGTTACGTTTCACCCCTACAGATGGGTACAGTAACTGTTAACCAGTATTAGATCTAGAGCTCTGATGCTGTCTCCCACTGACTACACTCTGTTTTCAGTTGGACTTACAATTTTCAAGGCCAAACACCCAAGCCAGAACTTCAGCCAAGTGCGAACTTGAGATCAAGGCACGACTTAACATCATGGTGTCAGTTCGGCGAAGACTTAAGTACTTCGTTCGCGACTTCAGTTTGGGGACTTGAGTAGTTGATTATGTATTTTTACACTCCTATGTGATTTTGGGTTCCTTATAAACTTGAGTCATGCGCGAGCTTAAGAGCACATAGGACAACTTAAGCTCGGGATTGTATGTAGAATATAGTTAGGGTACAATAGGTAGGGTACAGTAAAAGAACTTAATTTCTGCAGAACTTTCAGTCCCCAGAGGGATGTATTCTCAGATGATTCATAAACTGAGGCTACCTCCGGTACGACACTCCGAACGGCTGGGCCCTTCGGGCTCCGGTACCGAACCAGCCGCATCAGCCGAATAACTTCCGGCATCATTGCACTGTGTTCCGTCCAAGTTCCGTCCTCCCAAATCGAAACAGGCTGCGCTCGCTTGAACTGTCGGTTGACTTTTCTTCATCTGGACAAGATCCGCCATCGCTTCGCTCCGGCGCTGGGGGCCCGAAAGGCTCCTTTAACCACGATAAACTGCTTCAAATGTTGTAGATGATATATTTAATGATACAGGAAAGTACATAGATGTGCTGCGACCATATCTTTCATCTTTCAGTCACAGCACACTCACTCGCTAAGCCAAAGAAGAAACAGAAAGGATGCGCCAACGGCTGGATCGATGGACGAGTTAAGCGTCACGCCTCAGGGAAATCCAGCCGGCCAGACCGTGGCACAAAAAAATGTTATGTTTGAGGAGAGGGACCGAAGAATGAAGCAAAGGGTTAAATTCTTTCATCCGTTAAAATACAATAATGTGAAATGAACTCGTACGCCGATCAGGAGGCCCTCTTATCTTTCTGTATCAAGCAGAATGGTCCAGACGGCATGGGGGGAAACCCGATGGTGGTAGTTACCGTGAATATAAACTGGCAAGACGACTTGTGAAGCAGGCCAAGAAGTAAACCCCAGATTAGGACACAGCGACGGCGACAGTGAGAGCAGGCCACAGAAGTTGAGGAGGACATTGAGAAACCGAGGATCTGGATTAGCCTGAATTGACAGCATCCACAGACATTTGAGGGGACGGAGATCGCAATAACAGGAGTTTAGGCCAAGATATACCGAGTAGCAGGCCGAATCCTGAGCCACGGGGAGAAAGCTGCAGTGTCTTTATACTCGGTGTGGGCACTACGTGGCCGTAGTTCCACGACCGTGCTGGTCTGCGGCGCAGTGGGAAGATTCCTATCAGTAAGCATTACGACAACTGCGCACCCAGAGTTGTTGAACCACGAGGCCCACCTCTGCACCTCGATGTTCTGCATCGAGATGAAGTTGCGCAGTTTGCAGTCCGGAGGAGGTGAGAATTCAGCGGCGGGAATCACGGACACCGTAAAATCTTGTCCTGCATGGGGTTAATTTTGTAAACGATTCATGGCGACCATGAAGGACGAGGGAGTCAAGAGAAAGGAGGTACTCGTCTGGAGATGAGACTGACAAAGAGCAGCAAGGAAAGCCGAGGATTACGTTAAGAGTCCCTGGTGGAAACTGCGGGAAGGTCAGCTGAATGGGATGTGAGTCTGCGGAAAGCAGCTGTTGAACGGCCGAATCCGGAAACCTGGTTTCTGAGGGCAGCATGCGATGAATGGGCTCTCTTTTGCCATGGTTAAAATTGCGGCACAGTTCCAGGTCTTGCGCCGCAGTCTATGGAGTAATCCGTAGTTCTTGAACGGAATGTGTGAATGGGGTACGAAAACACCAGGTCAAGCAGCACAAAGAAGGGAAGAAAATGGAGATGGGGCTCGCTGGAGGTAAAACCATAACATGCGCATACGAACGAGGAGCATCTCGTTAAAGAACGGTTAATCTGGGCAATTTCGACTGATATGACCTTCGATCTTGCATTGGAAGCACCGTCCCTCACGCCGTAATCTGTCAAACCCGTCTTACGGCAGGACACAGTTTGTCCGTTCTCGGTCTCTAAATTCAGCGTCGCTGCGAGAGGAAAGATGAGGCGACACTTTTTCGTCTTCTGAGGTGATACGTCCCCGGTGCTGCGCGCCGGGATCCTCATCTGATGATTCTTGTTAATCCTGGCCTCCAGAGTGTCTGTGCTGAGTGCTCTGCGAGCTGCTTCATGTCTCATCGCATATTTGACACACTCATGGATGGAATTCGGCTCCAGTCCAGTCCCGTCTCAATTAATTGCATATTCAAGTACTATCTTACAAGGGAAGATAAATTAATGTTCTAAATATTGTAGTCGCAGGGTGGAAGACACATTTAAATTGAGGCACGACTGCGATTGTATTTTGGGCCAGTTTGGCCCAGGTAATGGCATGCTGTGCTTGTTGCCGATGGCAAGAACACAGGTTCCGTGTACTGCGTCGTCTCCACCTCCTTCTACACATGACTCGCGGCGCTCCAATCGCTGGACAGCCAGGGTGCGCTCAGTTCGAAGACGGGCTGAGTCGTGTGCCGGGTTTTGCTCGTAGCCGGGGTGCTGTCCTGATCGGTGCTTGGGTGCGCCTGGCGAATGCTCTTCCGAGAGTTGACCGTCCACATCGCAGAGATCGCGTACAATTTGGGCAACATGTTGTTGGAAATGAGGGAGAGCATTATGTAGGCGTTCGGGGTAGTGCGATCCCAGGCTACCGTACCAACAAGGGTGATTAGGGCGCATACAGCGGCTGGTGCCGCTGACTGAGAACGAGATTTGTTAAGGAGGGGAACGGGGGCGAGGGGAGTAAAGAGATATGCACCTGGAATGTCAATTTCGTGATCGAGTTCAACATGCCCGCCGTTTCCGGCCCCGCATGCTTGGAGTGGTACTGGTAAGGAAAGTGGTCGTTAGCTGTCACTGTGCATAGAACAGGTTGTGTGGCGCACCAACAGAAAATAAATGGTGCTACCGCAGAGCAGAACATCTCCGGCGAGGCCCGTTGCCGTATGAATCTCGACTGAAAAGGATCACGTTAAAACACATCCGAAAGTTTCCACTGCTTCTTTACTCCATGTAACGTTCTTTACCTGGCCCGCAAATGTGAATACGCACTGAACGAATATTAACCTTGATATCTAGAATTCAGCACAAAACACACCGATACGATCGCGGCTACCAAGGCGAAGACAAAGAGCGCAACAACTAAACCGAGAATGTAGACGTTCTTCGATATCACCTGTATGGGATCAGTATTGGGATGTGGCTTTGCGCAGATAAACTCACCCAAAGACGCCTGCAGAAGAATACTTGGATATAGAACGAAATGAGCGCAATGAGAGCAAGGTTGACTTCAGTGGGCCATGAGTCGGTAAACATGCTCAGTGCGGCGTTGAGGTCCGTGAAGTGCTCGACATTTTGAATCCACAAGATCGCTCTGAAGTTTCCCAAAGGATTTCGCAAACAAGCTCAGCGAACGCCGGGGCGAAGTAATAGGAAGACTGACAGTCCGTGTACGCTCTTTAATGTTGTTATCATCAGGAGGACAGCAACAAAAGCGCGCAGGGCCAGAATATCCTTCCCGTACAGCGTCGTATAATGAGCGATTTGAGCGAATATAATGCCCTGGAGTATTAGGTCGCCACATATAGAGAGATCCTACAATGTTAATTAGCCTGACTCGGCGTAGATTCCTTCAAAGAGATTTACCCAACCACCGAGGAAAAAGACGGTAAGTGAACGAATCACAGCCGGTGGAAGAGATGGGGGAGTCGCCATGTCGAGACACCGGACGTCCATTTCTCTTCCCGTTATGTACCCGCACGGCGATCAGGAGGACTGACCAATGCGTCAATCATTGTGACGCCACAGGGTACAGTCTCGTAGAGTCTCGTATACAGTCCTGCTTAGCTTCAGGAACTGTTAGTCACGAATGTGGTAAACCGCGCTATCCAAGGGTTTCATTTAGCCCCACAAATTGCCGAGGGTTTCGCCGCCGGCATGCTCGGTTTAATTAGTCTCTCGTAGACCGACGCTTCAACAAATTTTGAGCTCATACCTAGCTTTATTGACGGTTTAATCGGTCTGCCAAGCGCGTCGTATTTTGAGCGCTCGCACAGACGGAAAATACGGGCATGTGCGACCCTGTACCCGCCGTAACCTGTTGATTAAAATACTTGCTCGCTGTAAGCACGACTTGGCACCGAACGGCGAATGCTTCATGGTTGCGTGCCCGATTATTTTTATCAGACGCCCCGGGATGCTGGCGCATCCTTGGCCCGCCGTCAGTGGGTTACTCTTACCTGACGTTCATATTCGCTGTTACAGCTTACGGCACGGGGACCTTAGTGCTCGTCATAGCTGATCATCGATCACCCGCGTTTAGACCGGTGACCGTCTATAGACTATCTATGAAACTGTCGATAGACATCAAGATTTCAAACTCAGAGCGACCAGCCTGTCTAGCGACAGTATCACTTTTGATACGACAGGCTGGTTTCGAGCCTAACCCGTCCTGTCAGCGAGATCAGATCGCGATCGGGATCAGCGACGGGCATCAGGGTTTCGTCTTTCTGTCGTCTGCGTCGATGGTCAATATAAGTATCGGGGAGGAGAGTGGCGTCTGAACGAGAGTAGGACAAGGATTTGACGTCTTTTTGGATGCGCAGGATTCGGGCGAGCGCGCACGACTCGACGAACTACGGACAGGACTAGCGCCGGCCCTCGACACCGCGCGCTCCCCGTCGCGCCTCCTCACCACCCCGCTCGAGCTCCTCGCCACCGCCACGCCGAACCTCGGCTCCCCCGCCGCGCTCCTCCCTCTTCTGCGCACGTGCCGTGCGCTTCACGCCCGGTTCGGATTTGACGCGAATCTGGGCCTGTGGGGGCGGATCGGGCAGGCCAAGTTCTCTGCGCGCTCGTTGGCTGCGGATGTATATGGACAGCAGAACCCGCTCTTCGCCCCCGCGCACGCGTTCCCCGCGCATTGCGTGACGCTGCAAATCCTGCGCGCGGGGGATCCGCACGCGCTTGGGGCGGGCCGCGCACTCGTTGCTGCGTATGTGCTCCGCGTGCAGGATTCGTGGTCCGCTTGCGGCGTCGTCGGGGGGCTGCCTGCGTTGCCCGAGCTGCTACGGCCCCTGCACGCGACGCCATCGAGTGGGAGCGACCAGGTGAAGGGGATAGGCGGGAGGAATCGGAAGCAGCTCGCGGGGGCGGGCGGGCGCGACTTTGCGCTGCGCTTCGTGTGGGAGCGGTTGTACGAGGGGCGGTATGGGGAGGATGCAGAAGACGCGAATCCGTCGTGGTGCGTGGGCTGGCCGCGGGACACGGCGGGGGGCGCACTGTGGGTGCTGTGGTTTTTCGAGGGGTGGGGTGCGGGCATTTTCTTTCATTTCCTCTTCCAGTGCTATCCTGCGTATCCCTTCTACATTACTTTCTATTTATCCAAGCGCGTCATTCACGCGTTTCCCGTTCCTACGTCTTATTCCCCTGGATTATTCCTATGGTTCTACCTTTTCCTTTTCGACTCCTATCCTTCAAACTTTCCATTTCTCCAAGCGCGCGTCATCCGCGCGTACCTCGCGATTCACTCCACGCGCCGTTCCTGCCTTTCATCCCATTCCCTTCGAATTACTTCTCTGCTTTTACACTCCTGTTTTCTTCCACATATATTGCACTTACAGCTAGCTAACGACGATTCGCCCCCCAGACACCCTACGTGCCGAGCCCGAGCTCACGCGCCGCGCGCTCATGGCACTTTTGCTCGTCGCGCCGTTTCGGGTGCGTTGATTTTCTATTTTTTGCTCCATCCGTCACGCGTAGCCGGGACTCCCTATTCCATGCGTCGCATCTCCGCCGCTGGCTTCCGCCGGCGTGTTGCCGACAAGGTGGTTCTGCTCGTCGGACGGCGCTTCTCTCCGTGCTGCATGGCGCGTATCCGATTTATCCGCTGCGGGGGCAATACGGCGGCGCGGGATCGGATGCGGATACGTCAAGGTCCGGTGAGGAAGACAACGGGCAACGGGAGGAACGAGAGGGGCGAGATGGTTCGCCTTCGGGCGGCTCCGCGCCCCGGCGATCTCGCCCTGCGCGATCGCGCTCCGCACGCCTTCCTCCATTCCCCGACGCCACTCGCGCTCACGCTCTCTACGCTCCCGCCCGCCGACACACTCGAAGCCAGTCGCCGCGCGGCCGGGACTCTGCACGACGGCACTCGCATTCGAGCCCTCCTCGACGCTCGCGTTCAAGACGAAGCGCAGGCGCCTCGCGCATCTGCATCAGGCTGGACCCAGGAATTATCGAAAGCAGACGCACGCCGCGTGCGAGGTGCTACCGGGTATCTCCTTCTTCATTCTATTGCTGCAATAGCTATTATAGTATGAGATGTACGCTGGCAGATAGATCTAGAGAGAGTGTTATCCATCGGACTGAACGATTTATGGAAGAGTGGGACGGGAGAAAAATGTGTAATGATAAACCTCCATGACCCGGCCTGGAGTAGAACCAGGTCCTCCCGCATAAAGCCTGGAGGGCCAAGCAGAATTGAAAACTGAGGCACCCGCCTGCTACTGGGTCCCTGTCTCTGATCCTATTTTAGTATAAGCCCGGCTATGATCAGTGGGTGGGGACAATAATGAAAACCACACTCATACTGATAATGACCCACCCTGGAATCGAACCAGGACTTTCTGCGTCGTAAGGCGAGATCAACAGACATGTCACAATCGGGGCAGACGCACACTGCGTATTCCCGGATCTCCATCCGCTGTTACCGTCTGCAGGAATTGGCGCGCAACGACGGTGCCAAGCAAGGGCCGGTGTGTGTAATGGAATGCTGCATTTTGAGTCGTTAAATATTAATGCGAATCCGAGAGATGAACCCGAACGACGGAACGAAGGCAATCGTAGCAGATAGTCGAGAGCCTCGAGGAAGCAGAGCGCGCTAACAGCTTAAGCGTTGAATCGGGGGAGGATCTTGACTGCAGACGGGCTAAGGCAACCGGCGCGCGATGCCTATTATTGCGGTCCAAGTGCAGTTCCATGAAGCGGGAATTAACGCGGTGTGTAGGTCGCGCCCGCGCCCATACTCAAAGGAGGAAAACAGTGAGCATCGGAACGACGAATTTGAATATACGGAGCTGTTTCAGCCACAAAACGGACACTTCGCCAGGGGGATTTTGTGAGGTGCTCGAGTTGACGGTGGGTTCGGACCGCGGGGCCGAGAATATGTGGCCGTAGTACGAGGGATGCGAGGTGCGAGGTGGTGCATCGGATACGCTCTTAATTAGCAAGCTCGAGGAGGGCTAGGTGAATCCGCGGCCTAGTATTGTCAGCTCGAGGGGATCAGAGAGCGTCGGGCGAAAGACGAAGGACAAACACTGAAACCTGGTAGAAGATGAGCCAGGTGCAGACCCAGGGAAGTGCGAAATCGGCAGCAGCGAGTCGGAGCTCCAGATGTCACTGTCATAGAATAGAAGGCGAGAGATATGGCGGGAAACAGCACAAAGATAGCTGGGCTTCACACTGACAATTATCAAATTTAGGGTCCACCTAGGTGCAATTCAGACACCCAAGTTTTGAGTTGCAAGTGGATGGGCCTGAAACTTAATTTACTTCTAGTACTTTTGGTCCTGCTGATTTTTTAACCTATAGTAGTGGTTAAAAATTATGATTCAGCTGCCCTGAAACCCACTCGAAAGCCTACAACTTTATATTACACAAAACTTCAACTGAAATTGAAAACCGAAATTATTGGTATCAGGATTAGAAACACTGTACCCGAGACTCTGGGTCTCAGTTGCACCGAAATCAAAGCCAGAACTTAAAATGTTGTTTCTCATTTCAGCCATCCCGAAACCTATTAGAATCCCGAATTCCGGTTTGAATTTCAGCCCAAGCCAAAATGGAAACCAAAACTACTTGTACCAAGCAGCCTGAAATTTAGTCCGCAGGTGGTAAATAAATTTCAAGGCGCTTGGCACGAGTAGTTTGGTTTCTGTTTTGGCTTGGGCCGAATAGGCGATGAAATGCTCGGCCATCGAGAACGCCATAGTAGCAAGGCGAGCTTGACCGAGCCAATCATAATCTGGAAAGATCGGAAAGATCGGTAAATCAGACAGGTACAGCTGAAATTCAAACCAAAATTCGGGATTCTAATAGGTTTCGGGATGGCTGAAATGAGAAACAATATTTTAAGTTCTGGCTTTGATTTCGGTGCAACTGAGACCCCGAGTCTCCGGTGCGCCATTTATAATCCCGATACCTATAATTTTGGTTTTCAATTTCAGTTCAACTTTTGTGTAATATAGACTTAGGCTTTCGAATGGGTTTCAGAGCAGCCAAATCATATTCTTTTTCTACTACTATAGGTTACAAAATCAGTGGGACCAAAAGTACTAGAAGTAAATTAAGTTTCAGGCCCACCGACTTGCAACTCAACACTTGGATGTCCGAATTGCACCTGGGTGGGCCCTAGATCGATAATCATTGGCGGGGGCTTGGAGGGCGGGTTCATGCAGCCCGGGCCATTGCGGTTCTACTCGACACGTGTCGCGAGTGGCAGTT
The DNA here is from genome assembly GCA_029378255.1 of Mycena rosella. Taxonomy (NCBI): domain Eukaryota; kingdom Fungi; phylum Basidiomycota; class Agaricomycetes; order Agaricales; family Mycenaceae; genus Mycena; species Mycena rosella. Next base: position 178,484 of record JARKIE010000127.1, read on the forward strand.
CGAGGACAAGAGAATTTCATGCGGATCGGCAATCGGCCCGTTCTGGATTTCCCCGGCATTGCCTCCCGTATTGCTCCCGCAACACTCCACGCACACACTCGCGCTCGTCGTTGCCTCGCCTCCCTCGCTGCGGGAAGACTCAATCAAGTGCACCCGGTGCGCCGACTCCCACCCGAAGACCCGAAGACCCGATTGTAAGCGGCGGATCCACAGAGTAACTGTACTTTCATATGTGTCCTCTTTTTCTCCTCGCGAGAGACCTGTGCTGACGTTATCCTATGCGCGGGCCTGCGCATCTTTATCGCTACGTCTGGGCTGGTCTCGCGTCTCATTCCCTCCTGCGTATCGGGCCGCATAAGTGGTGGATATGCACTCGGAGGAGAGACAAAGCAACGAAATGCTTCTCCCCTAGGACCTAGCCTGGAGTCAAACCAGAATCGATCATCTTCTGTTTAGTGCTCGAATTTGCAACATCACGGGTGATAGACGCACACCGCGTGCTACCGGATCTCTCCCCTTTGACTCTGTTCTGTAGAAGGCTGAATAATTAGCCGGCGTCAGTGATGAGAAAAATAGTCTGATAGTGATACTTTACACGTACGGCGGGACACAGAGACAGTTGCCGTGAGCATGGTATATCCACGGAGCACTGAACGGCAGGAAAAAAAGACGATTCGGCTTCCTAATGCCCCAGCCTCATCAGACTTTTGACATTCAGCTTGTGAGCTTGTACAAGGTCAAACAAGGTCAGACAAGGTCCCAAGCCTCACCAAAATGCGCGCAAGCTCACAAGCTCACAAACCTATGTCTCGATTATCACAAGGTCACTCGTTCGACCCCGTGTAGTGGTATAAATTTGGAATGAATTGTTCCAATCACCATGACCAGGTATGGTATGGCCATAAGAATTTGTAAGAAGCATCCTCCGATATTTCACAAGGTTTTCCCACTCTATGCTGAAATTTTCGAGAGGTTTTTTCTTCCGATTTGACCTCGTTTGACCTTGTGAGCTTGTCACAAGGTCACAAGGCCAAACAAGCTCCCAGCTGATTGTTAAATGGCTGATGCTGGGGTCGAACCAGGACGTTCTGCATCAGGCTGCACGACAGAGATAAGTAGACGCGCGCCACGCACTACTGGGTTTACTTCTCATAGCCTTGCTGCGGCATATGTACTAGAAGGATAATTAAGCAGGCAAATCAGACCAACGCATGCGTTAGATCGACAATGTCTCGTACGCATCTCGCCGCGGACGCATGATGATAAGCAAGGGCAGGTGTTTACGTAATAGAATGTGCAGCTTGATTTGTTGAATGCGAAACCCGGCCGGCGGCCGAGAGTCCTTTCCGGACGAAGGCCATCGCCGGGATGAACAGAAAATACCCGGAGGTGGTCCTACGACCTGTATGTTTGCTACAGCTCAACAACAGCTCAATATCTGCATTCATCCGCTAATTAGGTAAGATTCCTCCGTGGCTTGGACTTTACACATGCGGACGCAGGGAGTCGAACCCCAGTCAACTGCTGGGAATATCCACAATGACTTAATGAATTCAGCGGTGCGCCATGCACCACGTCCGCTTATTCCTTAATTTATGCCCGCCTTTAGCCTGTCGGATGCCGAGAATGTTGAGATTCCGGCACAGTCCGTTTCTCTTGACGAGTCAGGCATCTGAAGTACGATAGGCGCGCGCTCCTCATTTTATTGCGGTCTGATAATACGGCCGAATGTTATGCAGAGGATTCCAGTCAGGCGTTGTCTTTTATCGGTCAACGCATGTACAAAAGATTCAGTGGCACGCGGTGTGCGCCCGCTTGTTGCTGTGTGTTTCGACCAGATCTGGTTCGATCCTTCGTAGGCCACGATGGATGCGGGAGGATGATGGCATGAGATTATGACCAGTGGAGGTTTCACAATTTACCAATAAATATGACGGTAGAAGTGCCCGATCGTATCGAAAGCAGGCAGCTACTGGGTCTCATTCCCTCCCGTATATCCGCCTGAATAAATAGCAGATGTGTACGAAGAGAGAAAAAGGGATCTTATTCCCCTATGACACGGCCTGGAGTCAAACCAGGATCTTCTGTTTAGTACCCAAAACTGCATTGTTAAGTACGGGCCACAGACGCACACCGCATGCTGCACCATGTCCGCCTGTTACCTATATCCCGAACGTCCCATTCATTTCAGCCTTTGGGTCTGGCAGACTGGCGATGATGATAAGGGTCAGAGATACCTGAATCGCCGCGGTTAGCGTGGAGGCGTACGATAGGCTATGGCGCGGTCCCTCCTCTCATTTCGGTTAGACCATCCAGACTAGTTGGATGGGGGTATTATGTGCTGAAGATGCAATTGTCAATCCGCGTATTCATCTGCCCGGTTCAATTAAACCAGTTACCAGGATACAAAAACGGACAGGGAGGCAGGAGGCCCAGTGGTGCACGGTGCGCCTCCGCTTTCAATCAGTAGTTGTTAAGGACCTGGTTCGACTCCAGGCTGGGCGTGGGTAATCGAGGCATGTCTTTTTCCTTGTCATCTCGTCCATATATGTTGAACCACCTGAACAGAGACATGATTTCCTGGACTGAAGAGATGGGTTACACCGAGAGGGAAACTAATTTACGGACGTATGGCCCGGGAAGAAAGGCGGGGAAACTTTCAATTACCTACCCTGTAATTGACCAGGATCTAGTCAAGTATCTGGTAGAAGAACACACCCAGAATAAAAGTGGGTGTACGCTGCGTGCTATTCGGTCCCTTCCCTCTCACATTCTGTTCCTGGGTACAGGAGGAAAACCACGAAGACCCGCTAAGTGCAATCGAATCAGGATCTTCTGTTTGATGACCAAACCCACATTGTCACGGGCGGCAGACGTACACCGCATGCTACTGGCTCCTCACATTAGTTGTGTCTTTGTATTTGTGTCGCAGTGATTAGCCTACGAATGCGATCAGTGAAAAAGAGATCTACTCACTGCGGATGGCCCAGCCTGGAGTCGAACCAGGACTCCCACATAAAGCCACAACCAAAGAATTCAAAAGCAGACGCACCCCGCGTGCCACTGGGTCTCCTTTCCTTTCTTCTGTGACTATATACGTGCCGCGATGATTAGTGGATACGTGATGAGCAAAAACGGACACATCAGCACCGAGCCTCTGCATAACTCTCAACACTACTTTATGCATCCTGCTTGAAGCTTGAAGGCCGATCACATTCTGGGCAGACGCACGCTGCGCGCTACTCCGTATACGCCCCATAATTAGGTTGCTGTATGCGTGGCGGGATAATTGCAGGATACAACGAGGCACACATATAATATTAGTACCCAAGTTCGAATGCTAAGCCTTGAATTCAGGCGGTGGGAGTTTGTAAGCAAGGGCCGGTGTGTTTAGTTGAATGCTCAGTTTTTTCGAGTTGTCGAATGCGAATCCGAGAGCTCCCTTCCGAATGAAGGCCGTCGCCGGATATAGCGAGGCATCATGGCCTTCGTACACCAAGTCTTGGCTTCGGGCGCGGGAGTATTCTCCCCGCACGGCGATTCAAGGAGCAATCTGTGCGCACCCACGATACGAAGTAAGAGCTGGTGGTTGTGCTTTGGGGGCTGCGTGATTGACGACTCGGAGCGCCCCACGCTCGAGGAGAGCTGATTGGGTCCCCGGTCGTTTTCGTAGTTAGCTCGAGGAGATCAGATGACGGCGGGCAGGGACGGAGGAACGGAGGGCGGGGCAGAAATACTGAAATGTACCAAGAGATGATCCAGACGCGGGCCCAGGTAGGGAACCGGCACGAATTCGGCCGCTTGAAGGCGGGAGCTGGCGAGAGGTGTCGCGGGAAACAGCACAGAGAGAGCCCGGCGCTTAGAGTTAGAGGGCGCGGGGCTATTCCTAGCGCCCTTGCTATGCCACCGTTTCGCGAGGAGTCGACGAGGCAAATAGTGGCTCACTCGCGGACCGCGGGGACAACAAGAGGAGTTGACAGCTGATGCAGATCACCGATATAGTGATGCCCGTGGCCTGGCCTCAGGCCCTCAAGCCCTCCAAGCCAAGCCCGCTCAGGCCAGGCCAAGCCAGGCCCGACGTCGGGCCTGAGCGGGCTCAGGGCTTTGGCCTGAAGATTTTCAAGCCCGAGCCAGGCCTGCAAGCCCGGGCCTGGGTAGGCATGCATCAGTTCAGTATGGTGGGTCATATTTCCCCTGCGAAATTCAACTCTGATTGGGCTTACTAAATTCCGATTTCTTCTTGAGGTATTCATGTCGGTTTTGAACCATTTTCGGACTCATGCGAAGAATTTAAATCTCGCGCGGAATCCTCCGAACCGACCAGAAACGGTTGAAGATGTGTCTGAATGGTAAGGGTAAACACAATATTAACACTGCTCCCACTTATCTATCTTTCATGGAGCTATACATGGCTCGGTCTGTTAAAGTCCCCTTGCCTACTCAAGCCCAGGCTCAGGCCAAAGCCAGGCCAGGCCAAGCCCTAGGGGTTGGCTTGGGCTTTGGCCTGAGGAATCCCAAGCCCAGGCCCGCTCAAGCCAGGCCAAAGCCCTGGCTTTCAGGCCAAGCCAGGCCAAGGGCATCACTACACCGATATCATCGGCAATCGGGCCGGTTTCTTCTACCCACTGTACGGCCCCTCCGCCCAACGCACCCCGCTTAACAACTCCATCCACCACACGGCCAGCATATGAACTAGCACCAGATGTTCGCCGTTTCCGTTGCCTGCGTCTCAGTCGGTGCGGGCACTCTCGTCACAGCAAGAAACACGACAGCAGCAAGTGTGCCCCTGCGCATGACGGGTCGGTGCCCATGGCCCGATGGGACATCTGTGAGCTGCATGTATGCGTGCTTTACTCTGCTTTGGGAGGGGTGCTTACAGAAGCGCTGGACGATCCCAGCACGGCTCTGACAGTGTACTTGGCGAGCAAACGCGGTCGGTACAAAGTCGTGCTTGTTCCAGTATGTATGAACCCAGCCTGGAGTCGGACCAGCATCTTCCGCGTAAATCCTTGCGAAGACCGAAGTATTGACAGCGGAGGCGCGCCGCGCTGCTGAGTTTGTTTTGCTTACCCTTTTTCCTGAATGGGTGTGCGAGTACTTAGCGATGGATGCAGAGGCTGAGTTATAACAAACCTACACGGCGACTCCGCGCAGTTAAATACGTGCTTTCACAGAGAACCGTGCACTCAGGTCGATGTATTACAAAATACTTGGACAGTAATGTAGCCCGTACATCGAACAGTCTGGCCGCAGAAGGAAAGAAGCGAAGGGAGATGGCGTAGGAAGAGGCGTAGAGGGCCACCGGCAGGGAGCGGGACCACAGACAACGAAGCAGTATCGTACCTGGATTGGAGCGACGCCGCACACGACAAGAGCTCAAGGAGCACGGAGAAAACGAGGGGAGAGCAGGGGCGGAGGTCGAGAGAGGGGGGTACGAAAGAGGCAAGGGGCGCGGACAGAGAGGAGCATGGAATTCACGTACCCGGCGATGGACCAGACAGATGTAGTGTCACGCGAGATGTGGTGAACCCGCACTGGTGTAGCGGGGGAGCAAGGACGAGCGAGAGGGAACAACTGCGGGCGTACCACGTTTATCCCGGCATGCACCGCGCAATGGCAGACGAGAACTAGATATCCAAAGGACAGGCACGCCAATGCGTGTGCCGCACTGCGCCGACAGACGGGGGCCGCGCATCCACGTACGTGCGGGGGCGGCAGAGGAAGCTGCCCAGAAGAAGCACGAGCTTCGATGGAATCGTAGAGGTGATACTGCAAGACAGGTCCCAGGAGATGCGAGGGCGGGGACGTAGACAATATTAATAGCCTGCGAGAAAAACTCCAGCGGGAATGTAACTGCACAGAGACCCAGGAGCACGCGGTGTGCCTCCACATCCAATGAGCGATATATGCTTCGTCTGCTTTGCGCGAAATGACCTGGTTCGAGTCCAGGCTGGGTCATGCATGGTCAATTTTCTTTTTGTGGCCAGACGAGCGCGGCCGGGCTGTCACGGTCTCGGGGGTGGGATGGTGCGCCTTTCGGGCTCGGGCTCTCCCTTTCAAACGATCAATCTCGCTGCGACGTGGAATACCCGACCGCACGGAAGTTCATGTTCAAAATCCGCGCGGATTTCCCGGTATGCTTCCTGGCGCGCAGTATCCGCATCCGTGGGCTGATTACCTACCCAGGGACAAAGGTGAGGGAAATGGACCCAGTAGCAGCACGCGGTGTGCGCCCGCTTTCAATGCCTCTGGATCCGCGAGGATTTACGCCGAGGGTCCTGGTTCCACTCCAGGCTGAGTCATATCCATCGCGTGCGAGTAGCTTTTGTTCGCTGATCGTATCTGTGCGGTACAGGATTCGACACGCATGCGTATCCCGCCGGTTCGTAATAGAGGCCAGCATGTAGACGGCCCTGTTCGCGGTTTGTGCGCTGTCGCCTGCAAATATATGACTACCTCCGTTTACTCGCAAGGAAAGTAATTGAATCGATTGCATTATTCGTCCTTTAGCTACTGGATGCAGTGGTGCACCATGCACCACGCCTGCGGTCCGCTTCTTCTTTAGCTTTCGTGTCATCCGCTAGTACTGGAAAAGAAAGTTAAAACGATAAGAGCGCAAACCCAAGCGTGCGCGGGGAGTCGAACCCCGTCCAACTGCAGGATATGGTCCTGGGAAGGCATGGATGCAATGCAGCCGTGCGTCGGGCACTACGCCCGCCTGTTCCCTCTATATTGACCGTCAATTCATGCCGAGCTTTAGACTGTCTCAGTGGGCATGATCTTGACATTTAAATACTACGGACTCACAGGCATACAGACAGCCTCTTCGGCGGGCTACCGCAATGCGCATCGAATCGAATCGACGGCGCCATTCCTGCCGAAGCAATAAAAATGGTTTCTGGGCGCTCTGCATGCGGACGCGGGGAGTCAAACCTCATTCAACTGCTGAGCATACGATTTCCGAATCTACTGAATGTAGAGTAGTGCGTCGTGCACTACGTTCGGTTTCTGCCCACTTGGTCTCCTACAACTAGACAGATCTTTCGAGGACTTGCGCGAATTCAGCAAGTGTCCTTGAGCCAAAAGTTCCTCGTGGGGGCGGTAGGCGGCCGCAGGGAGTCGAACCCCGGTGAACTGTTGCGTAAGGGCAATAAACATTCACTCATATGCATGGCAGTGGTGGCCGTGCACCACGTCCGCTTTTTACCTGTATCCCGAGTTTCCCATTTACTTCATTCGGCCGTGGCGATGATGATCAAGGTCCGACATACCTAAATCGCGGCGGTTAGTGAGGAGGCGTACGATAGGCTATTTCGCGGGCCTCCTGTCATTTTAGGCCCACCATCCCGAGAGATTCTAGGTGGACGGGGCATTATTGGAATGTGCACCTTTGCAAGCTCCTACCCCAGCGGGTCTCCTTGCAACTACTGTGTATATCCACGGCAGGGGGTCAGTTCTGTGCAACAGATCTCGCTGAATTCAAAGCAACTGATTCACCCAGACAGGTACGTCATCGGCGCATCCAGCCAGTTCAGAACAAGCGACATCGTCAACTAGAGCGACAAAGGGTTGTGACCGTTTTCATACAATACCGCCTCGGTCTCTTTGGTAAGAGAAGTTATCGGCTGCTCAATTATTCCTGACCATGTACTTACTTCAGGGTTCCTTGCCGGCGCGGCGGTGAAGGGGAAGGGAACACTCAATGCTGGGATACGTCAGACTTCCCATTTCAATGGCGGTTCATCGTTTCTCATCTGTAACGATCACCAGGAAACGACCTTACTCCAGTGGTGTATCCCAGTTGCCTCGTCTCTCTGCAGGAAGCAATTTCCTGACCTCGACCCAGTTCATTTACAATGAAGTAGGGGCTCAGACCAAGTAAGAGCAACCGCGATTCATTGGGACGAAACCGCGCTCATGAATTCCACAGCTGCACTGGTGCCACGGATTCGATGGCCTGCTTACGAGCGGCGGATGTAAGTGCGTTGGGGAACGCCAACGTGACTTGACCTCCATTGCCAAGGGGCTAACTCCAGGTTATTTTCAACCACAGAAGGCCCTGATTTCCGTAACAAATGTGTTTGAAGGCACGATTTTCGTTAACAGCACGGAAGCTACAGCCAATGCGACCCGGTATGCATCGGATCTGTACCCCAAGTTCGGGCCCGCACAGGCAGATAGAGTCGGCGCCTCTCGGTCTTCTCGGGCAAAAATGATCAACACTTGATCGGATTCATACAATAATTTAAGGGGGGCGGAGGTGAGTTTATATGAGGCGGAATTAAATGTACAACGGGACCGCCATAGAATCCACTCTTTGTCCGCTACTTCAAGCCGCCTGAACCATCACCAAGCTAGTCATGACCTTCTTTCCCCCCCTCTCCTCAACCTTCACAATTCGGACCGTCGTCTGTTCCTTCGCACTACCGCCCGTGGTGACCGTGGATTTGGAGACCTGCGCGACTACGCCCGGAGTCACCGCCAGATCCTGGAGGCTGTTCAATTTCACGGTGCTGTTTGCATGCAAGTTCTTGATGGCCTCAAAGACCTGCTCCTTGGTCTGGGATTTGCCGTTGAATCTGTGGTGTTTAGTGTTAGTTGAGTTCAATGCGACAACGTGTTCGCCGCACTCAAACACGGCATCGCTAGCAATCTCGTTCTCGAACGCCGCGATACCCCCAGCCTTGTCGCCGGCGAAGAAGAGGCGCTCAAAGAGCCCGTTGACGAAGTCGGTGGTAGACATGATGATTAGGGTGATGTGTGTGAGGAATGAGAGGATGGGAGTTGTATGTATGTTGGAGGCCTGCGGGGAGTCTTATAAGTACGGCCTGAGACGGAAAAAACATTGCACAACCAAGAGGGACAGTACAATGCAATGACCAAGGCCTCGCACATTTTGGCCGAGAGCAAAGCGACTTATGAAAAAGAGATGACGAACTTGTGACAGCCTTCCAAGTTTTGCGGACGATGACGTGATCGTCCGCCAGTTCTGCGCCTAGATTGAGTTGAATCCGGATATAAATCAACACAGCCGTGGCGGCCGTAGCCCTCTCTGTCACGGTTTTCCGGTCGTGCTCGTTGGTAGTAGGTAGGTAGGTAGGTAGGGAACGATGCGCAGTTCTCGTGTGTCACCCCGCCCGAGTGCCGGTTCCAGCTTTCTCTGGACGTTCCTTGTCCAATCGGACCAATCCTCCCCAATCCCACGCCCGAGTACTCGGAAAAAAGGCATTCGGAAAAAGGCACTCGGAAAGAAGGGCTCGGAAAAAAGGCCGTCGTTGACTCCTTGGTATTGCGCGAGGCCTCGAAAAGTGACATGGTATAGAGAGCCTTTCCCTCGGGTCTGAGTCCTAGGTGATAGTAACCCTGCCCAATGCGGAACTTTCTGTGTTCTCGGAATTTGCATGGCCCACTCTGGGGACTTATACGGACCCAACGAGGTAACTGTTAGTAGAGTTGATCAAGGTTCACATCAAAGAACACGATCCCGGGCTAGGAATCAGGCACTCGGACGCGTTATTTCGTACATATTGCGCAAGGCTTTGATACGCGACATGGTATGGAGATCCGTTTTCTCAATCCGAGGTGATCGTGAGCGGGCTTCTGCTGCTCTGGTCCAGGAACGAGCAGACTCGGCTTGGACTCGGCGGTCAATTTTTGCTTCCAGCATCCGTCCTTTCCGATGCTTGTGCCTCTCTCTTATTGCCCGAGTGTCACATCAGTAAAACTACATTTTTGTCTTTGACATCTTTGGCGTCTTGGGCAAGACGCCAAAGACGTCAAAGACACATTTTAGGCCAAGACACGGCATCTTTCCAAAGTAGATTCCCTTTTCTTTTCAAAGATGCATCCGTCACTCCAAGGCCTCCCAAGACTTCAGCAAAGCCTCACCTCAAAATAGTTATGATACTTCAAGGGCCATTAAAGATGCGTGTAAAGAACAAATAAATTCGGGAATGTAATATAATACAAGAGTACACGTAAAAGTAAGGTGGTAACGGAGTGCGACTGAGCACCAGCCCTGACGGACTGCCATCCGCACCGTCAGCCGTCGGTGTACCGCTGTCCTCATCGCCGACGCGCGCTGGAGAACAACCCGGGAGCAGGACTACGCAAGCCGCTCGGGGATGACGAGCAGAGATGACGCGGGTCGGATCCCGGGTGAAATCGGACCTGGTAGGGAGAGTCTGATATAAGTATGATCTGTGAATGACGGTGAGGGCACTCACCGCCGGCGGGGAAATGCAAGTGGCGCCACAACCTAAGCACGAAGGAAGCCATGATGAAAGAGCAGTGATTGGCAGGAAAGGAAACAGAGGGAGGCCGACTTGAGGTTTGCTTGAGGTACATGAAGTCTGAGGGACTTGAAGTGGCTTGAGGGGGACTCAGTTTGGGGCGCCTTCGGGGAATCTTGAAGGGTTCAGACAAGCTTGAGGGTTTATAGCCTAAGGTGCTTGAGAGTTGACGAAGGCAAGTTTGCTGAGGCACGGGGAGGACAGGAGTGAGGGCGGCTGGTGAACGAGAGGGGAGAAAGGAAGAGATGAAGACGACAGGTAACCATCAACCACTTGATGCGATCATGATGCGCACGGACCTCCAGCGGAGTTTGAATGACTTGTCCGAATTTTCATCAAATGATTTACTCAACGCGTACTTGATCTCAGCCCCGGCGTCCGACTCGAATGCACCGAGGCAACACCAATAGTAATATTCTGAATGAATTCAAACTTGTTTGCATCCAAAAAAATCATTCCCGGGCAACCTTAAGTTGGCATTCCAGTGGCGGATGGGGGCCGAACTCCTGCAGCTACGAGCCTTTCCAATGCTCAAGTTTCGCAGTTGTTTTGGTCATGCCAGTGTTTAATAAAAGTTCCATCCAACTGAATAGAATAATTTAAACATTTCAAAGACTAACTTGGGAAGACATAAGATGAAGTGCGAAAGACAGAAGATGATAAAGATGCCATTCGAAAGAGGTAAGATGGCCCACCAAAGACAAAGACCTTCAAAGACGCCTTCCAAAGACACAAGATGCCAAAGACAAATCTGCAGTTTTACTGATGCAGTCTTTGAACACGTTGTCTAAAATGCAACGTCACCGCCGCACACACTCCGGAGGCACCCCTTCTCCTACGTCTAAATCAGCATCAGCTACCTCCTCTGAGGACCCGGAGAGATTCATTTTGCTAAGCCTTCTTAAAAGAATTGAGGCCACTGGCAGAGCTCAAATGTTAGCACGCTGGTATCGCTGGTATTTTCAGTTACAACGAGCAAGGCACCATCTGAAGTAGATCCACTGGCCCGTGAGGCCGCCGACGCTGTTCCCAAATCTAGAAGCAAAGTTCGTCGATAACAGTGTACGGAAGTCAGAACAAATTGTATGTACTGGCGGCGCTCCAACAGTGCGTCGTCCGTCTGAACAGGCCTTACGTCGGGAACGCCCGCGTCCGTTTTGTTAAACAGCATCTCCATCTTCCCAACACTCCATGTACGCCATTTAGGGGTAATGTTCGTGGGGTCAACTTTGATGTTGGGCTCGAGAGAGATGGCAAACGACGTGAACGACTGTGAAAAGGCGTTGGCAAAGTCGGTTTTGTTGAAGATGGGGAAATCAAGCTCGGGGACGTCGAATCCGATGGGGGGAAAGTAGTACGGGAGGTCTCCGCCATTGAGTCCCTCTGGTACGGCGAATTTGCCCTGCGGAGTGTCAGCATATCAGAGACGAAATAGAGGCAATTATCGAACCTTGAATGCGCGACCGGAAAAGCATGGAGGAGGAGGTAAGTGGAGCAGATGAGTACCGCTGGATGAGAAGGATCAAAGGTTTTCCTTGCGGAAAAAAGGATTGCTAGATGAACATTCTCCATACACGGCGTCCATCTGGAACAACTACGTCCCCAATCAAGCGTACAAGGCGCCGACTCTATCAGCCTGTGCAGGCCCGAACTTGGAGTACAGATCCAATGCGTGCCGGGTCGCATTGGCTGTAGCTTCCGTGCTGTTAACGAAAATCGTGCCTTCAAACACATTTGTTACAGAAAGCAGGGCCTTCTGTGGTTGAAAATAACCTGGAGTTAGCCCCTTGGCAATGAAGGCCAAGTCACGTCGGTATTCTCCAACGCACTTACATCCGCCGCTCGTAAGCAGGCCATCGAGTCCGTGGCACCAGTGCAGCTGTGGAATTCATGAGCGCAGTTTCGTCCCAATGAATCGCGGTTGCTCTTACTTGGTCTGAGCCCCTACTTCACTGCAAAATAACTGGGTCGAGGTCAGGACATTGCTTCCTGAAGAGAGACGAGGCAACTGGGGTACACCTCTGGAATAAGGTCGTCATAGTTGTACTGCGACAGGAAAAAGAGTGGCGATGTAGTTGCCCCTCTGAATAGATGGGGTGTCATTTGCCCGCCATTCGCAACAACGTGTTGCAACATGGATCCAGCACCTAGAAAATTAATGTGTGTTCGACAGTCATTATAAATGGGAAGATCCCCACCTGCAGATTCACCCAAATAGTGACCTTTGAGGGATTGCCTCCAAACTTGGAGATCTTTACAGCGTGGTCAGGCTAACCTAACTGCCACTTGAAAGAACTCACATGTTATTCACCCATCGGAGAGTAAATTCCTGGTTGCCTGGTGATCATTACAGATGAGAAACGATGAACCGCCATTGAAATGGGAAGTCTGACGTATCCCAGCATTGAGTGTTCCCTTCCCCTTCACCGCCGCGCCGGCAAGGAACCCTGAAGTAAGTACATGGTCAGGAATGATTGAGCAGCCGATGACTTCTCTTACCAAAGAGACCGAGGCGGTATTGTATGAAAACGGCCACACCCTTTGTCGCTCTAGTTGACGATGTCGTTTGTTCTGAACTGGCTGGATGCGCCGATGACGTACCTATCTGGGTGAATCAGTTGCTTTGAATTCAGCAAGATCCGTTGCACAGAACTGACCCCCTGCCGTGGATATACACAGTAGTCGGAAGGAGCCCCGCTGGGTAGGACACACTGATGGTCTACGTGAATCCGGGGAGAGTCCAAGAATCGTCGCACGGACCTGAGAAACAAGCATTCTTTAATCGGATTCGTCCCCGTGGGCGTCTGAAAGCACTGATCCGGCTGCGCCGTGGCTTGTTGCACACTGGGGACCTTCTGGGGCGCCTAGGACGCTCCGAACCGAACTGCTCGTCGGTTAGATTTGCCAGCGCTGAGGGGGCGCGTTATGTGACCGACCTGTTGGCGCTGCGGCGTACCGGATTCCCAGGAATGTGGTAATGTTGGTAGCAGCGTCCACCTAGCCTTGGTACCGCGCGCAGCCCAAGTCGATTATAGGTGTCGATGCCGCGTGAACGACCCTAGCTGGCCCGAGGGGCACGTATACAACGGTACGTGTCAGGAGGTTTCGAAGGAATATTATGTGCAGAAAGAGTTTGAGACCAGGGAAACGAGGTGGCAGGAGAGCGTGCATATTGTTTTCTCTTTAGGTCGATGTGCTGACGACTTGAGTCCCTGTTCTCTGCTCCGGGCCGTCCACGGTCAGTGCGGCTGACGCGGATATATCCCCGCCCTGCTTACTGTAGGTGACGGTGACAGACAGATTTCTGGCCCGAATAGGCCTGAAAACGCTCAAAAGAATCGTCCGGCATTCGCCGGACTTCCACATGTGGGAGGAATTTACTTGGGGGTGATGGCCGCGGCACGGCCCGGCAAACTCGCACTTACGTATTTTTTTATTTTTTTATTTTTTTATTCTTTCTAAGAGTCTATCCTAGCACCTTTCGAGGTTTCCGGCTCTAGAAACGCAAACAGTTGAGATGGTAGGTTCTCCGGTAAAATCCGTGATGGTGTAGATTGGATCGAGGCTTAGTTGCCGTTGATGGCCGGTGACTTGCTTTCGATTTTGGCTTCCCGTCACGTCTCAACGAAGATGTCTGGATTCGTCAACATCGTGAGCGAGCAGCATCCTGAAAGACATGTGATGACCCTCGATTCTGCATGCCAATGCGCAAATGGGCATGAGATCCCTCTCACACACAACCTTTCTTTCTAAGTTCTAGCCACTATATTTGCTCACGATTCTTCAAAGACGAAAGTAACACTTGCCATCTCTTCGCAAATATCACACAACCGATCTATTCAATGCCTTGGCGAAACTGGTCCTCAGTTACTCACTGCAAATTACATATTTGAAACTTACGTCGTCAGTCTTGTCCACTACTGCTGAAATGTGTGTGAAACACGATCGCCCCACATGGCGCGTGAAAAACCTTAAATAATCTCATACGTTCAGGTCCTCTTCATGGCACCCGATCTTTCTACCCACTTCACGGCCGATGTTCGGAGTCTCAACCGCTTTGCCTTTTCCTTGGCCACTAGTGACCCGCCCGCTTCAGCTTTCTCCGTCTATGGCAAGCATTTTCTACCCGCGCCAGCCTCTGCATCGAAGGCGGAGTCTTACACTTACACCACCCACACAACGAGCCGTTTCAGTGTGTCATATTTAGGAGTTCAAGATGGTGTGGTAAGCTACCAATCTTTCGAGATGAATTCTTTGACTAAGCTAGTACAAGGCATGGACGCAAGAGGGTCGTATCCTCAGAATCAACTGTTCTGGAACAAATTCCGAAATCGTACAAGAGCTGTTTAAATTGCAAATTGCATAAGTTTCTTTTGCAGTGCAGCCGGAGTTTTTGGATGATCTTCAACTAAACGATGTGAGCGAGCCATTTATCTCGGCTAAGGCTCCAACCGTTTCCATTTACAATCGTTTTAAACGGTAAAAACCAATTATTTTTCCATTTAGTTTACGGACCGTCGTAAACGGTAAACAAATAGTAAACAAACAGTTTAAACGGTTGAATAATCCACCACCTTGTTAGATACTGTACAACAGATTCCAGAGCATTCCCAAGCATTAATTAGGTCCATAGCTATGTCCAGAGATGAATATCCCGAGGGACTGACTCATTACCGGGCTTCGGGACCCGACTGGCAGGATGTATTCCCTATATAGGAATTTCACGTGTGATTGATGGCGGGTGGATCAATTGATGCGCACAGGCGGGTCGCTCCGTATCTTCCCCTGAGTCTTGGGTAATCATGTGGTCAGTCTGAGAATTTCGCTACTACCTGTATTGGTTTTGCCAAAGCCTTGCCGATGTCATTGACAGTTTCCGAGTCGGGTCGGTGCGCCGTGCAAGTCAGTCTGGACTAAGTCTGCCCACCCAAATCTCACCCATAACTAATGTACAATAATTTATGTTGCCAATCAAAACAAATATGGGGAAAGGAACACTTCGAGACAGTGGAATTCACCCTGTGTGCGAGTCCCTTTAAAAATACCGTTTATAAACTGTTTTAAACTGTTTTAAACTGTTTTCCAACTGTTTCCGTTTAGTTTACAGACATCCGTAAACGAAAACTAAATGGTTGGAGCCTTAATCTCGGCCCTAAACCTGTGTAAAGCGAAACAGTTTCCGCACATCAAGTCCACGTCCGACAACCCCCCGTGGTGTACCATGGGAGGGACATACCTTGATGCCGCATGAGTCCCATTCCTCCGGGTTTGTTGAAGCTCTTCGTTCTCTGATGTCCTGGGCCTGCGCTCGCTAATCACTGCGTTCAGGGCCCAGGTAGCATCAGCCGGGCCTAGCCGAACATAGCCACACTTGTTCGGCTACGTCACATCAATCACACGCGTGGAGGCGTCTCCACACAGCTCCCTACACTACGCCCACCTACACCCACCTCCACCCACTGTTGAAATAGGGACCGCGACGCGCCGCTCGCATCAGTTGCCTTATCAACCCCCCTAGCCGTGATCATATATCTACCGTGTTTGTACTTTGTATCAGTAGTCTCCTGTACCCCCCGCGCTCATGTCCTTGCGCTCAGAATACAGTTCCTAGTGACTCACCTTCTGCTGTGACCCCAGTTCAACACCCACCTCGCCGGAACCTGGCCTGTGTGTGTCTACCATCCCAGAGCTCTATTTGCCCTCTCCCTACCTTCTACTTGTCTCATAGTTGTCTGCCGACAATATTATTGACATCTTGATGTCATCATTTATTCCTGTGCCACCAAAACGGAGATCGGCGAGCAAAGCTTAACATTGATGTATTTTGGATTTATTCCTATCACAGCAGTGTACGTAGAGCAGGCAGCGCGAAAGGTGAGATTTATAGAAGGCAGGATTGAGTGGGAGCAGTGGGCGGTGTGCAGTCATCTAGCGGCGGGTGTGGCGAGGTGTGGGCAGGTGCGGAGAGCCGGTGCGGCTAAGTGACCAAGCCGTGACCTCGCCGAAGCTCCGCGGCCGATGACTATGTTGCCGCGTGGAGGCGCCTAGCCATCAGCTCGCTTAGACCTCCACGCAGATCGCCGAAACTCCACGTGGGCTCGGCTAGGGGGCCCTTGAACGCAGTGAATGTCAGTCGTACCACTGTCTTGCTCGTATTTCCAATGCTTACTTGTTTGTGTGTTACAGTCTGCGCCGTTGTGGCCCTGCTGGTGAGTCTTGTTTTCGGTCCTGACTTCCTCTGACTCATTCGTCTCCAGTTCAATCCCCTCTTGCACGCCGTTGCGCTTAGTGCTGGCCAAAAATACGATACGAAAAATTAAATTTTGAATATATTCAAATACGCATGAATACGATACGGCCCCGGAAGGTCCCATTGAATATGAATATGGCAGAATATGAATACGATATGATATGGATATAATATAATATGGGGGCCAGCATACTCAAATATATTTGGATATGGTGCGCGACTTCGGCCATCACGGACCGTGATTTATGGTAACTTCCCGGCGAATCAGGCTACTACATATAGGCGGAGATTAAATCACCATCAGCAAAAGAAGTCCTCTCTGAGTCTCTCGTCATTGTAGGCGCATCAAAAATGTCGGCCTCGACGTCGCTCGACGAGGATCTGCAAACTTTGCTCACCGCCATCAACAATCTTTCTCCCTCTTCTCGGTCTGGGCGCCGCGACGATCCTCTTGGGAAATACCTTCCACCAGGCCTGACCAAAGGCAATGACCCCAAGCCTGCTTTCCCCACACATAAGGACAGCACGTACGTGGCTTTCAATCGGGAATGGGGGCGCGTATTTCAGAGGCAGCCTGGGGATCCGGACGACAAACTCCAGAAGCTCGTGTCGCACGGCCGTGGGAAACACGGCCTGATCCTGGCCCATGCCTGGGCCAACCATTACGCGACTGCAGTAAAGCCGGATGAGCGGATGATGGTCCAGCTACGGGTGCAGACCCTGATCAATTTAATCACCGAGTAGTGAGCACAACACACTCTATCCGACGCTCGGTCATCTATGACCGCTGAAACCGCGTCCGTGGACATCATTACGAAGGAATGGTTGAAGTCCGGGCTTGCTGAGGGGTTGAACTGGACGGAGTTCATTAAAATTCATAACAAGTAGAATATATTTGAATATATTCATATCGTATTCATATTTGGCCACCTCAATATGAATACAATATGCTAAAGATACGATATGGGGTCGCGAGGGTGAATATGATATGGATATGAGTACGATACACCATTTGGCGTATCGTATCTGTATTTGGCCAGCACTAGTTCAACTTGCGCTTCCGACCGTCCCACTTTATCCTTCCACTTTGACCTTCCTGTGCGTTAATTCTTCCTCACATGTCTCATTGTATACTGATTATCTACTATGCCTACTCTACAGGTAACACACCTCCCTCCTGCCCCCTCGCTGCCCCCTTGCCACCCCCTCCCTCACTCCATCTCCATCCCACCCAGCGCGACTTGGTCTTGACATGAGTGTCAAGACCAAGAAGCAAAAGGTGGCTGTGCCATGACTGCATCAGACATCAGGTGAACAGCACTGCTACCTTTTCCATTTTGTTTCTAACTCCCATGTCCTCTAGGTGAGCCGCCCCGTCCATCCTCTCATAGATAGTAGTTAGGTAGATAGTGATACAAACATGATTGCACCCTCTGCGGGGCCTCAAACATGTCTTGTTGCGGTGTCCGTATACGTATGAGAAATTAAAATGAGTAGAATAGAGTACATACAGAATTAAATGCTGCCACTCTGTTGTGACAATGAACGACACTGACACTTTGCTGCCCAGACACGCCTGCAACCCATACATTGATGACCACACTCAAGATGCCAGTGACGACGAGCCCAGCAACGATGCCGATGACGTGCCGACGCATGCAATTTTAACCTGTCCCCGATATTGGCCAGCCACGAAACCAGATTGCGCTCGGATGCGCCATCTCATGTGCCCGAGGCCCTGCTGCATCACCCGCAAGCAAAGCAGGACCATCGCACCCATCCTTGTCCAATTGGGGGAGGGCAGGCTGCACAATCCTCCGCTGGGCCCTTGTGCCTGCGCACGCTGGGTGTTGCCTCCCTCCTCAATGCCAGACCAGAGTCTTTGTCGTCGCGTGCCCCCTCGATGATTCTGTTTGTCGTATCGTCCTCGTTTGAAGATACTGTGAGTTATAGTTATTTTGTGCGAGGGCCATACTACCCTGCTAACATCCCTCAACTAGCGCGAATGCACACCGTTGTTTTTCCCGGGCTCACGCGACCCCACATCCTACTCCTATCCAGGCTCACACAGCCCCACATCCTACTCCTACCTTAACAATTTCCCGGTGCATCACTTTGCACAAGGATCATGCTACCCAGCTAACATCCCTCAACAGCGCAATCACACACCATTGTTTCTCCCGGGCTCACGCGACACCACACCCTACTCCAGGCCTGGCAACTTCTCCCGTACGTCGGCCAGCATGCCTGCCGAGGCAAGAGAATTGCCCCCCACATCCCGCAGTGCTCCCCTGCCGATGCAAGATCCCCTGAGCGAAAACACAGGCACATGGATAGCCCTGACACCCAGCCCATTGACATTGCTCAGTTCCTCGACTTGCATGATTCGGATTCAGAGGACAAAGATGACAAAGAGGCACCATTCGTTATAATGCAACAGGATTTGGGTCACTATCACCCAGATTTCATCGACGACGACACTAGGTACCCTGAGTCGGTGCCGTTGCTGTCCAAGCACACTCTGGAACAGCGCGAGGTCGGTGACCTGGAGGAGTTAGCTGTTCACTACGAAAAAGAAGCATCAAGCTACACCCAATCAGCTGCCATGGAGCTCGATAATGCGCTAGAATTATCGGACACCACTCATGACCTCACCCAGCACCCTGGACTGCACCCTGCCATGGAAGAGGCAATTATCTTGTTATGCCCAACCCAGCGGCGCCTGCTTTGCCCCCCGAGCACAAGAGATGGCCGGCCAGATGATACACCGACTCAAACAACTGGCCCCTGCTGTCCCCTCCCCCGACATCATCCAAAGCGGGACCTGGATCCACTTCCATCACAAAAAGCAGGCATCCCAGCTAGCATTTGCTTTCTCATCGAAGCAGGTGCTCGTTCAACTTCCACAAGGGTTTCAGATCATTGCTATTGACAAGCCCTTGTGCCAAGCCGCCTACCCTCGAACATATCCGACCATCGAGGAGGTAGCTCCATTTTTCGTGGTTTATGACCAATTCGAAGACACGTGCTTCGTTGGCCCCGCATTCTATCTTCAAGCGGGGGATTGTGTAATCATCTCGGAAGGGCAGCGCACGGGTGACCACTTTTACATTTTAAAAGTGCACAATTTCCTGCTAGATGTGACGGCCAAAGAAATCACCCCTGCCCCCGCACTCAAGCTGTCCTCTCCCAATTCTTCCCCAACTCCACCATGTTTCTCGGCAACTGGTGCGCAACATCACACCTCGAGTGCCGGCTCCTCAACAAGTTGACGGTAGAAAAAAAATTGGTCTGCGAAAGGTGGGGAACAACAGAGTTCAGATGTTTCTTGTAAACAATTTGTGTGTTTAGAGGGGGAAAAAAAATTGAGCACGAAAAAAAAAACCAAGTCCTTTGGGCAAATGTGGGTGTGCCCACTACGGTGAGGGCGCACCCATGGCGGAGCCATGGTCATACCCACATGGTGTGGTTACACCCATGTGGGAACCAAACAAAGATGTGGTTACACTCAGCTAACCCTAATGAAAGCTGGGCACACCCACCGTATGTGGTCGTACCCAGGACATGGGCAGGCATGCCCATCGTGGTGTTTGGAAAATGATGTGGATACATCCATCCAAGGTGGATAGACCCATGCACAACATGGGTGGGCCCATGGGTCGTTCCAGGTGAGTACACCCACAATCTGGAATTTATATGTGGGTGTGTCCATGCAGTCTTTGGGCATACCCACATGGAGACCGATGGCCACACCTAATTGACTTTGGGCAAGACCACATGCTGTAATATGGGTTTATCCACATCGGCATGTGGGTACACCCAGATAGGCATATGGGCACTCCCAATATGGTGTTTTGGGGGGGGGGACCAAGGTGATGTGGGCTGGTGGAGCAAGGCAGGTACTGAGGCGGGTCAATTCAGCAAGGCGGATACTGGGGTGGGTCGGTACAGCAAGGCAGATGGTGGGGCAAGACAATTCAGCAAGGCGGTGCAGGAGCGGGTCAATTGAGAGGCAGGTACTGAGGAGGACCAGAGCCAGGAAAGGGCCATGTGTGGAGGGCCAAAATTAAAAAATTGGCTGGGCAAAGGATGAACTGCCAGCACCCCTGCAGCACACTAATATGTATACAAGTGCTGTATATATCCCTAAGAAGGGCTACTGAAAGGGAGTAAACAGTGGCGGCAGCCGGAGTCACGAAAGGGCCCCGTACAGGCCCCAAAATCCCAAAAACACGCTGGTTACAGGCACATGTGGGCACCCCCACATGTGTGAATGGTGGGCACCCACATGGGTGGGTGGGTAGGCCCATGTGTATGGATACCCATTAGGTTCCACCTCTCATGGGGAGAGAGGTACCTAATAAGAGTAGTTTCAGGATAGCCTGAAGTGCCAAATGCCGTGATGCGAAAAGTATGTGGGAACAGAAGAAAGGAAGGGAGACCCAGTAGTGCGCAGTATGTCTGCCCTCATTACTCCCCCAATGATGGGACACAGAAAGTACTCCCAAATCCTGGTTCAACTCCAGGCTGGGTTGGCACCCAAGGCTGTTTGCTTTGCGTTATTGCATTGCTGATTATCAGGGCACTTGTGCAGGAACAGAATGAAGGTAATAGGACCCAGTAGCATGCGGCGCTACAGGCTGGGTCATACCGGGAATGTGGCTTCCTTTTTCTCTCTTCGTACACATCCACTACTTATGCAGGCGGATATACACCGTCATTCGAGACTTTTATTTCTCCAACATTAAGATCTGACCTTCACAAAATATTTTGGGGCACATTTGCAAAAGGTCAATGCAAGGTCTCAGAAAGATTGGAAATAAAATATTGTCAAAACATCCTTGGAACATTGTTTCAATGTTGATGAGACCAGAGATATATGTAGTGCAGAATATTTTCAAGATATCCCTGAAGCCGGGGAATATTTGTAGTGTAAGTACCACGGCTGGTCAATTATACCTGAGGTAACTTGTGGCTGTGCTGGCAGTGGATTTCTCAGTACGGGCCTGCATGCAGCCACTGTCCAGTGTCCAGTCGGGAACTTGCGACTCTTGGTATAAATTACCGCATAGTGGCTTAGAGGGTTTAACAAGCGACTTGAACCTTTGATTAACTCCGATTGGGAGGCCTCAGGAAGCTTGCAATGGATAGTTTTTCTTTGGTTTTCTGCTACGACACCAAGCCGGCCTGCCGCAACTCGGGAATCTAGTCGGTCCGTGCGCATCAGACCAAACAATAGTCAATCTTGTTCGCCCACAATGCTTTTTTTCCTTTACCCTCACCATCTTCCCTTCTGCTCATCTGGCAACGGGAGCAGCAAGACGACACAAGCTCATCAACCCACAGCTCGGCTGTGATTCGAGAGCAACACATCCTCTGTTTGTCGCGCGGTGCAATGCCATTCGATGTTGACTCGACGCCTGCTTACGCACCCTCAAGAATGAATGGCCCACAGTATACTCAAGTCTTACAGCAACCTATCCAAGACTATCTCAGTTTCCAGTTTCCCTTCTGAAGGCACATCAAGGATTCGAGCATTGCTTCACAAGCACCTTCCCCCAACCTCTCCTATTCCTGCTGTGCGCGCCGCAACATCACACCTGTTTTTGTCAAGTCATTCCTCAAGTCCTCCGTACAGCCCATCCCCGGCTCCTTCAGAGCAGCAAGAGCACACTCATGAACGGCACACCCTCCCGTGTGCGCCTTTCCAAGCCCCCCATAGAACATGAGCCGCGTCGTGTCGCCACCGGAGGCCACCAGCGGCAACGGAGGCCGATTCCCCCACACATACATATTCAAGCGGTGTGACTAGGGCCTGACTTGGACTGTCCATGGACGATCTGTCATCCATTGATCGGATCCACCCCTGTCCATCGATCCAATGGATGCGTCCAGCGGATGACTCCTAATACCGCATACATGGGCACGCTTGTACGATGACCTATTTCTGCGAGCGCTATAACTGCCCGTAGTCGGCTGGATGGGTGTCTCCCGCACTCAAATAATCGAAAAAACATGCATTATGCCTAATCATACTGTACGTTACACATTATCATGAATTGCATAAGGTGTCGCATAAGGTGTCGCACGGGACGCCGTCAAGCACAACAAGGGAAGAGATGCGGAGCGGTTAACAGGTATCGCAGGAGGGTGGCGGGCGCAATATGAGCAAGGAGCGTGAAGCGGGTAGAAGGGGAAATGACCGTGAGAGGGAGAAGGAAAGTACAAATTAGCTGCTTGAAGAACCGCGTAGCCCGCACGTGTGGTTGTCCAGAATCTGTTCCGCGGTGTCTAGATCAAAGAATGGCGCTTCCGCCCAGGCCCCAACGCTCATCTGTTGGCGGAAGGTCTGTAAGGACATGCTGTGTTGATTCCACGCGCATTGGTTGCGCCCTTCCGGGAAAGATCGCTCGCCGTCAACAGACGTAGCGGGTGCTGAGCAGTACGAGAGTGCCATCTCAGCCAAATCGGGCTGCGTGGCTTTCTCCGCCGCCCAATACTGCAGGACCGTCTTTCCCATGAGTGACGGAAGGGGAGGAGTGTCGAGGTAGGAGTGTATGTCATTCGGGATGGAGGTTGGCGATGTTGGTGTTTGGGCTACGGAGTCTCCAAAGCGCCGGCGCACGTGGCTCTGAGTCGGAGGAGGAGGTGGAGCTGAGGTGGGACCCGGTTTTGCAGAGGATCGGGTCTTGAACAGTTCATCAAAACGAGCGACGATGGTTTCTCGAATACGTTGTATCTGCGTCGACGATCTGCCGTTCTGCTTAAACCAATCAAGCTTGAGATTGGGGGATAAAACTGCGAGAGCCAATAAGCTGGGTAATTGGAGGCAAAAAGAGACATACCAATGGCGAACTCGTACGCCTCGCAATGTGGGACGATGTCGAGGTACTTATTCAAAACTAGAAGACCACCATAAGCGGCGACACGACAGATGTTTGCGATCTCAGTCGATTTTACGGCGTTATCGAGGGCGCGGCGAAGGGATTCGAGTGCAGGGATCACTTCAGAGATGAGAGGCCGGGCTTTTCCGCCTTTCGAAAAGCGAAGAGTGGGCTCTTTGATGCACTAGATTTATCATGAGAAAGGGAGTACAAATAAAAGACAAAAACACACCTCGAGGACATCGCGGAGATCCGCCACCAAATTCCACTGATCATCGGTCAGTTTAAACGCTTTGAGATTCAGATCTTTATCCTTCAACAGCGTCCGAACCGGTTGCTCCAAGATGAGAGCGGTGTTGATCGTGTCATACTCCGTGTTCCACCTCGATGCGCATCGGCGAGCCAATGTCCGGGGTTGTCCGACAATTGTTGTGTCTTGATCAACGATTGTCGCGAACGCGGAGGCGACCGGGCTTGAATCATGGATTTTACGCGCCAGACCACAGACCTACAGCCGCGACATGGTCAGCTATTTGCTCATGACACTATGAGACTCGGAAACTCATGCGGGGTATGAGTTGAAGTGCGTCTTCTAGCGCTAACGACAACACCCCGATCCGCCATCACCTTAATGGCCTCAACACGAATTTGTTAACGACCGCAGTGTTGTGCTCGTTACGTGCTGCACCGTCGGGGACCTGGTTTCGAATCGCTTCGGCTTCGGCAGCATCTTCGTCAAGCAGCAGGTCGAGATCTGCATCTGCGTCGGCGCCAGCAGGAGTTCCGTCGAGCACAACTTCCTCGACTCGTGTGCTGCTGACGGCAATTTTCACGGTACGCTTCTTACGCTTGACTTGCTTTGAGAAGAACGAAAGGATCATCTGTTAAAGGCAGGCAAGTGAGTGAGCTAAAAGACGGGAAAAAAGAAAGAAATAGATTGAACCCTGCCCGACAGCTGGATGATATGGAGGAAGCAGTACCCGCGCCATGGCGTGCCCTTGAACTGATGATTCAATGGGACGAGGTTCGTTGCAGTCGTGTTGCAATTCCCAGCGCCGTCCATGACGACAAGGTGCAACTGGGAATTTGATGAGCATTGTGGAGTTGAAGCGCTCGATGGTGTGCTTACATGCTTCGCAATACCGTACTTCTCCAGGCATTCGTTTAACTTCAGAGCCAAATACTCCCCAGTGTGTTTTGCGTCGAGGCTGCAGTGTTTTAGACGCGCCCGACAACACCACATTGTTAAACATACCGAATAAACTCGAGGACCATGAAAAATACTTCGCCATCTTGTTCCCATTGCAAACCGCACCCTAGGTAAGACGCATCAATTGGAGAGGTCCAACCATCGACGACGGTGTGTATCCGCCGAGCCCGCTTCTGTTATTATCAGAACCTAAGCACTGCCATTTCATCGCAAGAAAAGGAAGGAACTACCTCAAAGTACCAATGTACGACCTTGGCGTACTCGGTGTACAGAGTACCGACGTCGCGCTCCACAGTTTTTGACGAGGGTGGTATCGTTCCGGGGCGCAAGAGTTCGACTTCTAATCGATACCAGTGATCATCTTGGGATGCGAATGAGCGCTTGTTCGCAGCACAACGAATGGCGCATATAGCGCGATGGCGAGCCTCGTTGTATGGACTGGAAATGGTCAGTCCAGGGAACAGGAATCAGAGAGTAAAACACGCACATCTGGACGACTTTAGCACCCGATTCCGCCCTCCCTTGCTCACACTTCTTCGCATTATCCCCTAGTTTGCTGTTCCCTTGTTTGAGCTTCAGACGTTCGCGGGTTTTTTCCGCGTGCTTGGGGTCGTTGTACTTGCAGTGGAAGACGAAAGTGAGAACACCGGTGTCTCGCTTGAGGGTGATGCGATAATGGGTCCAGGCGTCTGAGGTGCACCGAGCGAATTGCTGCTCTGCAAAATATCATTTAGAAGTTAAACGAAGTCGAAGGCAGCGAACACACTAATGATATCCTCATCTGACAGCCCCCATACCTCCGCATCGGACTTGCTGCCAAACGGTTCGTCCGATGCTACCTTCGTTCTCTTCCTCGGGGGTTCGACGGTGGCGGGACTCTCCGTCGTGTCCTCGTTACTTGAGAAGAAGTTCGAAACAGTGAATTGGGAGTTAAAGGGTAAAGCTGGTAGTTCGGGTCTCGGCGGGGTGGGAAGCCCAAAGGTATTCGTGCGGTCGTTGAGGGGTGTTTGGGACATATTAGATGGTATTAAGAGTGGGTATAGTGTATAGAGGGTATCTACCGCATCGAGGCTGGCCCCCGGCGCGTCGTCGTGGTGGTATGAAAGAAGGATCCAATGGATCGCGTCCATTACCAATCCATCCACGCACGTGATGATCCATCCGGATCCATCCACGGATCGGCCTGTCCAAGTCAGGCCCTAGGTGCGACGACATGCCGCCGTACACTACCGGGTATCCATTATCGGATTACGTACATACTGTATTCAGTATATTGAAATCAGATCTGTTTCTTGTTTCCTACATCTGTATCGTACCAAAAATGAGGCATCCCTAATGAGGTTGACCAGATACACATGCAACCTCCCATAGATGCTGTCGGCAATGTCTTAAAAATGTTGAGTCCCACAAGCCTTGAGGAATTGACGTTTGTCTATTGTCCGAATGTTTGTGACAACATTTGGGGATGCTTGGGGCCGAATGTGAGGACATTACGGACGAAACATTCTCTCAACATTTTGTTCAAATGATGGTGTACAGGGGGGGAATGAGGTCATCCACGCTGTGACCGAGACACTCTGTATATTAACACCTGTTCTTGCGAGCTGCTCAGGTTGCTCCTCGTTTAGGTATGGTGTGGGCACAATCTAAATTCATCGTTGATTCGCGCAAGTCACGCACTCCTTTAACTATACATACATACGCTCGTACCGGATATCATGCACCAATTAAATCCCTGTACACAAGATCCTTCACCACCCGAATTCAACGCTCAAGCTAACCCCAATTTGCACCATGCCCTACTTCCTCCAGGTTCTCTGGTTCGAGTCTCGGTCCTCCGCCTCTCTGATCCGTACCGCTGACGGTCCTATTCCGGACTCCGGAACAGTACTTAGATTGGTTTGCGGCGAATTTTCAGGAGAAGGTCCAGTTTTCCAGCGTTAGATAGTTGATCTCGCAATGTAGCGCATAGCTGCCACAACGAAGGAGCGAGCTACGCAATGCGGAATGTTGCAGGCTGGAAGCGGAACCCATCATCCATAATTGAAGCTATTTAAACTACAACTGAATGATCCATTTGTTAGGCCCTCGGATCAAATCATCTACTGCAAGTTCCAACAAAGCGGGGACCCAGTATATGCAGTGCCTGACCCCGTGTCGAACGGGATACCGCTGTATACATGACGATGATTGGACACCTGAATTTCTGTAGGTACGCACCGCGTGCCATCCGGCTTATTTGCCTGTTCCTGAATACAGCTATGGGTGAGATTTCAAGAGCCTTTGCTTCAATCTAATTTAATTATAGCCTATGAATCTCCCAGACTTTCAACAAAAATTCAGAATGTTTGGGTGGCCCGGATGCAATGATCGGCACCACCTATAGAATTCAAACTCAGGCCTGTCTTAATTGATAGCTCCGAATAGTACCATACCAGTCTACTTACGGCGAAGTGCTTGCCACATTTTTGGCAAACTGGTGACAAGTCACCGTGAAACCCCTGGACATTGCGGCATGGAAGTCTGTGCACACAGACCGGATGCCAATGCCGTTTTTGGTGCAGATATAGTATTTGATTCATGAACATGCCAATGAATATGGCTGAACCCACTTCAATTCTCTGTCAGTGAATCTCAAGAAAAATCACAAAAGCAGACAGAATCAGTATGCTGATTATGTTTGCACATCTGCACTCATCCCAGGATGGATCATGCACGGGACCCAGTGGTCAATTGTTCCGTTTTTTTTTTTTTTTTTTTGGACTCAATTTTATTTGGCCTCTAGTGCGTACACTACGGTAGCCATACTTGCATACTAAATATAACATAATCGAGTGAATCAAGCAAAAACAAGATAAGTCGGCGAAATTCTGTCCGATGGTCCCACATAAGGCCAGAGCGAACAAGTGCGTTCACGAACGCGGGAGACTAGGGGGGTGTAAGTGTAGAAAATAGTCCCGCAGGCACATTGATATAAGTAAAGTAAGGATAGGATGAGAAAGAGGTTATGGGAGGGGCTCTGCGCGCTTTCGCAACGTAGCGGGACACCCTGCAGCGGGCTCCCAACATGTATCCGCCATTTTCGATAAGCCGCAAGGCATCCACTTCGGATGAGAGAGCTACATGTATAGCCACAGAACACCGTGTCCAAAAGGCCTCCAGGCCACAGAGAACCGAGTGGTCCATCAACTCTCCGTGCATGTCTTCGGATACTGTGCATGTACTAACCGCCGACCAGGTATAAGCCTCAGGTCGACGATCAGCCAGCATCGGAACCCCATGGAAAACCACAGAGTGCCATTTCTCATCTGTCTCGAACGACGGGCAAGGATGATTCCCTGCTAGCCCAAGGAGAGGGCAAAGGACAGTCCAAATTTGTTTGCACTGCTCAGCAATGAACTTTGCGGTGCAGAAACCAAGGTCAGGATGCAGGATGAGGTTCCGATTTCGGCTCCACTGTATCCCAGCAAGGAACCTTGGAAAGGTGTCAAAGCGAGATCGGAGGGCATCTTCGACCGCATCCTTTGAATCGAGCGGGGAAGTCCGGGTTGGCTGCGGACAGCCGGAGGCGGCCTGCCTGTCGAAGCGTACAACGACTCGGGTGGGGGGTTTCTTCGCCGAAATCCTAGTTGTGGGGCTGGTCGTTGATATGGCGTGTCTGGCGCTAACCGTGAAATCCCGCTATTTTGCGAGTCCTAGGACTATTCCGAGCCCTAGGGCTACCTTGCCCGGTGCTATACAATTAGGATCAGAGCTGAGCTCCGAAGCTGCTGGTCATATATCAATGATGCTGAGAGAACCATAATGTTATCCTGGGCATACTACGGCTTGGTCCCATTCCATGGGGGTCGGCATAGTAGTCCGAGGGGTATCAGGAAGTTCGTTAGATGTAGTCCACAACCTATACCTAGGGGTGGGTTACACTACAAAGAGCTAGGTATTACCAAGGAGGTTAAACCAAAAGCCTAGACAAAGATTAAGTACCAAGTTAGACACAGACGGCTGGATGGAACCAGTCCGAGGAACAATAAGTCACCGTCCAAGGACAAGGACTGTGACCAGACATGATCATGTTTGAGGGCTTACCATAGTCCGAGGACTATGTTGAATAGGATACTTATGATGTCCCGAGGACCTTTGCGGGTGCCCCCGGACCGCTCATATGGGCAATAGGAGACATTGTTGACATCCGAGGAGCCCTTACGGGTGTCCACTGACCGCTCACACGCTTACAAAAAGAACACTTAGATGTCCTAGGAGTCCATCGCGGATGTCCTGGGACCGCTCTAAGTCGTTCCATGGACACACTTCCGGTGGATCCTGGGAATGATCAGAGCATGTGACGGACGCGACGCGTCCCAAGGAACCAAACTAGACCAAAGTGATCAGTGGATGATCGATCACAGCAGGCTAAAACGTTGAGGCTGAGCCGTCGAGGACGTAGACGGCTGGCAGAGGTACTCCGTGGCTTACTCACTAAGCTGGACAAATGGGATGGATTAGCAACCATGCTGGGGCAGGACGCAAGTGTCTGAGGAGCCGGGATGAACACGAATAGGTTCGGCCAGTCCGAGGGCATTTGAAATATACCCAATATAGGCCCTAGGAGTCAAAGGATATGACTACTAGGTGCCGAGGACACCCAAAACTAGAGCGGCTTGCTGCGTATACCCTTCCTATCCCGCCCGGACTGTCTGTTTCTCTTATCTCATCATATTTCTCATTACTCAGTTCCACTCTGTCATGTACCTCTCTATTTACTATAAAAGACCACGTAGAACACGCCCTACAGCAGTTCATTTGTGCCCCAGTTCTTGCCTAGGCGGTTGCCAACAGCATTTGCTTGTCCAAGGGCCTTGTGTTCTCTGTATCAGCGCGGAGATTCGTTTATAAAACCTATCCTCTTGTGTAGATTCATTAACAGGAAGTTCGATTGTTGGCTACTCTGTGCTTTAAGGTCATCTAAGCCCCTACTGTGTTGTGATCCTGCTGCAGCAGTTTGTATTCATTCAAAGGTCCCTTGTTAAGTGGCAAGGTCAGGCATTGGAATCGAGCCCGTGTAGCAGGTTGGTCGTGTATCGAACAAGCCATTGGAATCAGCCCCGTTTAGCAGGCTGGTCGTGGTCATCTATTGGAATCAGCCCCGTTTAGCAGGCTGGTCGTAGATAACTCTTGGAATCAACCCCGTATAGCAGGTTGGTCGGAGTTCCCAGACCCCTAGGCCCCATTGTTGGCAGTCCTAGGACACTTTATCTCTCTCCCACCCCCACATTCTGTGGCCCGGGAACCCCAAGTTTGGTAGTTTGCAACTACTGGAAGCTCCTAGGACAGTTCTATTCAAACATCTTTGAGTTGATCTCTGTCCCAAGGCCCCTCGAGGAGTTTAATCTTACCTGTATACTTCAGGACAACCTGAACTTACTTGTTAGCACTTCGTATTGGTTGTGTTATTGGTGGGTGTGTGTTGGTTGGTTTTGGTGTCTGTTTCATAGCAGCATCTCAGTCAGTCCTAGGCATGGCCATACTTAGGTGCACTGTTTCATCGTGTCATGCAACGTCGGGGATGGGGATGGGGACGGCAACCAGTGTGAGGATCCGGATCGTGTAAGCGTGTGATTGTCAGGGTTGATTGGTGATTCGGACGATGACGGCTGAGCCGCCGATGCATATGTGGCAGGGTAGGGCGGTAGTGGCTGTGGCAGTAGCAAAAGCCGTGGCTGTGGGCGGTGTGGTGGATGGTGGTATAGATGGCAAGGGTGAAATGTGGTGGTTCAGGAGCCGTAGGACCTCAAGCAAGTGTGGAGTGAAGTGTTGTCCGTGCATGGGCATACTCTCCCGCATCAGGGTAAGTGTAGCCAAGGCAGAGTTGAGGAGGGTCTCGAGGTGTTGGTGGTGGTTCATGTGGGTCCAGCATATCGGTGCGGAGGGCTCACCGAGGGCCCGCACAGACTGGCGGCCCATTTTAGTGATGGTGATCAAGTGATGAGGTCATCAATTGTTCCGTTTGACCCCACACAGTGATGTCTTTCTCATTCTTACTAGAATAAAGTAGTTCCGGCCTCAGGATATACCACTAATTCAAATATTCTCCCACTGGCACAACAGCATTGTGATACCAAAGTTGACAATTTCCTTCAGAATACACAGAGAAAATGATAGTACATGAAGCCCTGTTTGTCCTGTCGAAACTAGAATTGAACAAATGTGTTCTGGATGATATTGGGGTATGACACCAGGACAAAGGCCTATGCATGTCGTTTTGATGTGTGTTAGATGCATATCATCAGCAGGTGGTGATGGCATGTACAATGAGTCTTTGTTAATATTTTAGTCTGCATTCACAAAGTGGTAGTTAATATGTACGTAGATATATGGAATAATTAAACAGATTTGGAGGTACTTAACAGTGAGTTTCCAGAAATAAATAAGGTTTAGAGAGGGAAATAAAACTGTCAATGGCGAACAGCAGGCACGTGCATGCAATGGCCACACTCTACATAGTTTATTTTTCTCCTTCTCATGCTCATTTTATCGGGAATTTGTCATGATCCGGAATTCTTTTCCGATATCCCAGGGTTCAACTCCGTTATTCCGGACTCAACCCCTCCACATCCCAATCGTAGGAACAACGATCGGTATTAATATTGTGCATTAACCCTATGTGTCCTGTTACCACAGACACCAAAACCCCTAGTCCCCTATAAATCCCTTGGCGCTTGTATATAAACCCTGTACTATTCTACTATTCTCTATACTATTCTGGTCTATACTCCAGCTGCTTGTTTGCTTGTCCCCTTCACTCTGCTTTTCCCTCGTCCAGTCGCCTCAGTCGCATTTCGAGAACCCAACGAGCCGCTGTGCTGACAGAATTTCCCATGAGTGTGGACATCTGGGTGACCAAAGTGGAGGGAACAACGTCGGACAGCAAGTGTGTGCAGCAGGTGTTGATAAGCCGGCCCTGTAACCAGCGGGGAAATCTTTCGATTTTGCTGTTCTAAGCAGGAGCTTCGTATAGAATAAAGGCTATATCACTCACTATGAGCTAGGATGAGGTCCGAGTTGCTAGCTAAGGATGAACGCATGTGCAAGTAGCTCTATTGCTTACTTGGAGATGACAGCCACCACAATGGGTCAGATTTGGCAAGTCAAGTACTAGTCTATTAGCTAAAGGCGTTCTTACCATCCTTAACCAAGGGATTGGGAACGACCTGCATGTATCCTATCCAGGACATACCAATGCACTCCATTCAGACTATGGGACTTACCAGGGACACATACGAGGGATCCAATAAGGTTGCGGAATGGTTCTAGATAATAGAACCGTGCACGGCTCAATAACCCGAACAATTCCGAAGATCCGATGATGACCGATCACAGAGATCACCGATCTGAGCACGGAACAGAGATCTGATGTCAGAGATAGTAGCAAGCTCATGGCTCGTGATGCCAGGACTCGCTTTGACCAGGGCTGAAGGGTTGACTATTTGGGCGACTTAAGGGTTGATGGACCAGGGCTCGGTGGAGCTGGCACATGGATTAACCGCCCAGGGCACATACGTGCTATGGCGCAATTCGCCTTCCAATCTCCCAGATTATCTACCAAAATATACCATTTAATCGGAACTAATTACCAACAGGGTTATTTCTTGAGCTAATACTGCTCATCACCCCGATATATCCGTGTTCCGTTTATCTGTTTGTACTAAAGGTCGGTTTCAGAATCATTTCCTTATTTAGAACGCCAGTTTGTATAAATACCCGTAGAAAATAGAAGGAACACCAGTAGATCCTACCCTTCAGTGAGCACGAGCGTGAGCTTGAGCACACAGGGGATGTCTAGCATCTATTCGGAACACCCTCAGAAAGCTTATAAAGTTTTTTTTTTTTTTTTTTCTGTTGCAATATGTAAAGTGTTGGATACTTGTGGAGTGATATAAGACAGGACCAGACCAGACCAGACCAGACCAGACAGGACATGACATGACAGGACAGGACTTGCTTCGTTCAAAATCACATAAACATTTGAAGGTGCTCGGCTTTGTGCAGTAGTCAGACTACCAAACTCTAGCTGATACATTGGTTGTCGTAAATACATCGGTGGAAATAAAACTCTCGATCTACGGATCACCCCTTGGGCATAGTTCCAAGTCTTGCACATAAAACCCAACTTTCCTTACCCTCTAAGGTTGTGTAAAGGGCCTAGAACGGTCTAGATCGTCTCAAAGTCCCTTTAGCTATTAAGCTACTGCACTTGCCTGTAAAACCCAAATTGCCACTGCCTAATACCTGCTAGGAACCCCAAACCTCGCATGTTTGATAGTTGGATTTGTTGGTTGTTGTTGCTGTTGTTGGTTGTTCACTTAAGTGTTCATCTTGCACACTTAATTTCACCAGTGGTTCTATAGTCAGCGTTTCAGCGTGTGCCGGCAGCCGACATAGGTCGGAATCATATTTTTTCTCTCTATTTAATCACCATTTACTCGGGAATTCATGCCGATGTTATTGTCCGATATTGGTGGTGGGTGTTGGGGCAGTGACAGGCCGGCCCTGTGACCAGGCGTGAAATATTTCGATTTTACATCTGTTGTTACTCACAAGGGCCATATAAGTCTAATAAATCATATTCTAGAGAGCTAGTGTGAGGTCTGAACATCTAGCTAAGGATATACTACATGTGCTGGCTGTAGGTCCTTGGTTGTGATGACAGTATCACTATGGGCCAGATTCACAAGCAGCTATACTACCATTAGCTAAAGGTCATCCATCCATTCTGTGAGGAACTGGGACTTGCCTGCACGTTCCTACCAAGGATATAATTACTGCACGCCATCTAGACAATGGGCAATACGCTGGGGGACACGATTAGAGTTTGCACGACATCCTGGCGGTCAAAGTGACCTCATGCAACGACAAGTCCGGCATTTTCCGATAAAGCCGATCAGGCTTTTGGCAGGAAGTGTTAATGGTTTAACCGAACCAGTGATCGGGCCAATGGGACGGCAGATCCGTGCGGCTAAATAGAGATCATTCTGATCCAGACACTCGCTTTATCTAAAGCCCAGAAACCATATGGAGCCATCATTAACAACATGGGATCTGCAGTGCAGCAACTGCAGATTCGAGTCAGAGTGGAGCGAACCATGCGGTCCATTCCTGGTGTGACTGAGAACAGAGGTCTCAGCCGCCATTAAAATAATAAATATACCATTTTCTCGCAAACTGACTTTCAACAGGCCCAGTTTCGTAGCTAAATGAGCTCAGAGTGTTTATCCGACGAGTTCTGAATACCCGTTTGTATTATTTTGTGACCAGATATTGTGATTTCCTTCTTTAGATCTCTCGTTTGTATAGATACCCGTAGTTCTCTAGGAGGAAACCATTAGATTCTACCCTTTTTTACCCAGTAACCAAGGCTACCAGCTAGGTCCTGTGTGGGAACATCTAGACTCCATTCAGCACAACTCCAAGAACTTTTAGTTCTTTCAGTTAGCTTACATTGTGGTAATATATTTGGTTTTGATTGATATTTGAACACAAGACAACTTGAGAAGTTTGAAAGAACTAATCAAGTGCAAGTTACAAGTTACCAGTATGCGCGAAGTTGAACATCGGACTATGACCTTCGTTGTTACTTTACCATAGTTATCAAGCCCGTTGCCAGAGTATAAGTTGCCAGATAAAATCCTATTGATCTTAAGATCACCTTGGAAGTAATTCTAAACCCCTGTGTCACCAAACTCGCTTTCCTTACCCTCTGAGGTCGTGTTAAGCGCCTAGAACGGTCTGGTTGTCCCAAAAGTCACCTTTAGCTAAAAACTGCTTTTGTGTTGTGAAGTCCCAAATTGCCACTGCCTAATACCTGGTAGGAACCCCGAACTTGTGCGTTTGATAGTTTGAGTTGTTTTGTGTTGTTGGTGTTGTTGGTTGTTCACCTTTGTGCTCATCTTTCACACTTTATTTCACCTGTGGTTCAATAGTCAATGTTTCAGCGGTGATCACGACACCGGTGCATCAGGTGCACAACGAGCGCACATCACTGCACACTGTCACATCCGCAGTGCCGTGATCGGTTCTTTGTTCTATATTTGACCACTCTTTATTCAAAATTTTATTTTGCTGATGTCAGCAGTGGTGGGGCAGCACAGCGAGCG
Source organism: Mycena rosella (assembly GCA_029378255.1). Lineage (NCBI taxonomy): Eukaryota > Fungi > Basidiomycota > Agaricomycetes > Agaricales > Mycenaceae > Mycena > Mycena rosella. The sequence continues at coordinate 213,271 of JARKIE010000127.1, forward strand.
GAATGGCAGGACAGCAGCAGGTGACAGGCACACAATGTACAGGTGTGGTAGCATGCTGACAAAGGCAACATGTGGGTGTGGCAGCGAGCTGACAAAGGTAATGTACACCGAAGCGGGGACACGTGACACTGCCATCACGCCGGCAGTGGGTGAGACAGATGAGAGCACGGCACCGGCTCATCACAAGGGTGTGTAGAAGCCACGGCTCATCTACGGCCCTGTCATGCCGTCGCTCGGCACAGGCATGACGGCATCTGCTGCTGACCCGCGGCTCGCAACAATTTTAATTCTCTCTCTACAATTTATTTCTGGAAACTCGCTGCTAAGTACCTCCAAATCTGTTTAATTATTCCATACATCTACATACATATTAACAAAGACTCATTATACATGCCATCAGCACCTGCTGATATGCATGGGCTTTTACCCCCAGTGTGAAGACCTATCCAACAACATTCAAGTTAGTTGACTTGCTTGCCTACATCTTCCTCCACCACATCTGATTGTTCCTGCTTCTTGTGTACATAATCAAGCAGCATTTGAGTATACTGCTGCCCCCCAGGGTGATGTGCTCGTTCATGTATATCCATGGCCCTGCTAAGGAAGTCTTCTGCCTCTGAAAATCTTTGTTGATTAATGCACAACAGTCCTAGTGACTGCAATTCATTTCCCTGCTTAACACTCAAATTTAGCTCCGTGTAAATATCCAGAGCAGAGCGATGAGATTCCTCGGCATCCTTTATTTTTTCAAGTCTCTGGTAGAGCATGCCAAGTATCTGCAGATCAGAGGCCTGACCGATACGGTTATTGATCTCTCTATGAAGCTTGAGAGCAGACTGCAGCATGGTCTCAGCATCCTCGAGTCGGTCAAGCTTCATATAGAGTATTCCTAGTGCTACCAGATCAATGGCCTGACCGAGGCTGTCATCAATGCCTCTGCGAAGATCGAGAGCAGAGTTCAGAGCCTTATCAGCATCCTCGAGGCGCTCAAGCCCCTGGTAGAGCTCTCCGAGTTGCCGGAGATCATTGGCCTGACCAAGCCTGTCATCAACTTCTCTGTGAAGAGCGAGAGCAGACTTCAGAGCTTTCTCAGTGTCCTCGAGTCGGCCAAGACTGTGGTAAAGCTTTCCCAATTCCTGCAGATCATTGGCCTGACCGAGCTTGTCGGTAACCTCTCTGTGAAGATTTAGAGCAGACTTCAGAGCTTGCTCAGCATCATTGAGTTGGTCCAGCCTCTGGTAGAGCTCTCCTAGTTCTTGCTGACAATTGGCTGAACCAAGTCTAAAATCCATTTCTGTGTAGAGTATGAAAGCAGACTGCAGAGCTTCCTCAGCATCCTGGAGTCGGTTGAGCCTTTTATAGAGCTGTCCTAATGCTAGCAGACCATTGGCCTGGCCAAGCCTGGCATTAACCTCTTTGTGAAGATTGAGAGCAGACTGCAGAGATTTCTCAGCATCCTCGAGGCGAGCGAACCTCTGGTAGAGGTCTCCAAGTGCCTGGAGATCATTGCCCTGACAGAGCTTATTATCAATCTCTTTGTGAAGCTTGAGAGCAGACAGAATAGCCGTCTCAGCCTCTGCAAATCTGTGAAGCCTCTGGTAAAGCTGTCCCAGTTGCCGGAGATCATTACCCTGACCACCTCTGTCATTCACCTCTCTGTGGATATTGAGAGCAGCTTTCAAAATATTTTCGGCCTCAGACAAGTTATCAATGTAAAAATATATCATGGCTTGAGCTTGTTGAAAGTAGCAGTCAGCCTCCAAGCCTCGACTGAAATCACGTGCAATGGATGCCGCTTTCAAGAGGAGTCTAGTGTCATAGACATTGAGATATAGGCATATCCGAGAGAAGCAGATGAGTTGGTTAAGAACTCGGTGAAGATCCATGTCTTCAGCTAGACACATGTCCAGCACAGCTGATATGTTGCCAGTTTCGAGCTGTATAGCCTCGCGAACCACATTAGAATCAATATATGAATGATCAGGTGGAACCAAGTCCAAATAGTGGTTAGTCATTCGAATGAAGAGGGTTTTTGACAGGGCCGTTGACAAATTCGGATGAGACTGCATGTACTGCCGTATAGGGGACAATACACGGAGGAAGCCATCCAGTGAATAGGCCAGTGAGCACTGCTTCAAGATCCTGATGGCTGAGCGCAAGCCCTTGAAATCTTCGGCAAATGCAGTCTCGAAATCTGCTATTTTTGACTCTGGCAGGCCTTGGGGCAGCATGCACAGAATGACAAAAAAATCAAGGGCACCCAAACATGCACGAAGGCGTGGGCCATGTAACGAAAGCTCAATGGAGAGCTCGAGGTTGTTGAGTCGATGTACAGATCCATCGGATTTAACAAGCCTTGTTGACTCGGAGTTCCAACTTGCCCAAAGTGCCTCTGAGGATTCAACCTCAGCAAGCTGGGCAAGCAGTGTAACAGCAAGCGGAATGCAGTCAACAGCCTTTATAAGGCAGAGAGAGAAGTCATCATGCCCCTGGCTGATGGCATCCCAAGTTTCAATAGCAGCATCCAATGTCAGGGGTTGTATGGGCTTCAGGGCACCCCATTTGATACCCCGAGGGCGGTCCAAATCACGGCTTGTGATCATTAATGTAAGATGGTGGACATCTATGCCAACGAGAAGTGATTTTATTGTATCCTTGTCTAAATCCCATGGAGTTTCGAAATTATCAAGGCAGAGAAGACATTTTGATGTCATGGCCTGCACGTGCAGCTTCAGAGTATCTGATGGAGGCCTAGAGCTGCTAGATTCAATGGATAGACCAAAGTGCTTGAGAAGTTCGAGAACAAGGGTATCAGCTGTAAATATAGCCTCACAAGACAGGAAGAAGCGCTGGTGGAGGAAGCCTTTCACCACACTGGGATGATGGATTGCTGTTAAAGCAATAGATGTCTTTCCTATCCCACCAGAGCCTACAATAGCCACACGAGTGGGTCCATGATTCACAACAAGGTCAACAACATCCTGGACCTCCCCAGAACGACCGTAGAAGATGGAGGGTGCCAGAGGCAGAATAAAAGTAGGACTATGATGTGTGATTAGATGTACTCAGACCCCAATGAAGGGAAATTACGTGATGGAGTTGAGGCGGGCGATAAGTGGAGCCTATCCAGTGGTTAAACAAGATGAAATTAACTTATCAGGCAGAGCACACACATGGGGCATAACAGCATTCCTCAAATCATTAATTGACTTCCCTTGTGCAATTTGAAGAGTCCACTGATCCATCTGGAGGGTGGCCTGAGGGAAACAGCCATTTAGTGGGACATTGCACAGCTGGAGATGGAAGGTGACATGCTTGAAATATTCTCAATGCAGAGGCAATATCGTCTTTGCACTGGTTTGCCGTGCCAGTGATTTCTGACCGCTTGGATATGAGGCGAATACGGTCGGTGAATCTTTTAGAGTTGGTCTTGCACTTATCCATGGCCACAATGATCTTCAAAAGGCAACTAGGAGATTTGGTCAATCCAAGGACACCACAGGTTGCGCCAGTACGTACACCTCGAAATCTTTGAAGGCTTCTTTAACCGTCTCCGGTAGTTCCTCATCTGTCAATCCGTTCCCAGTGCACTGCTTGCTAAAATTGGTAACAAGTATCTGGATTTCATGGACCTCAGATTTGACGGCCTTCCATGTTGCCTTGCAGACATCCACCTCCTACAACCGGGTCAATATACACCGGCAGCTCGATAATTCCCGACTACGCACATCCGTGATTCTGATGATTTCCTTGAGCACTATCGAGATGGAACCAAGGTATGGCACATTGTGTGCCGCACATGCTGCGACTTCCAGCGCAAGGGCCGCCAACTGGACCGCGCCTTTGGATGTCTCGAGCAGCTTCTTTTTGAGCTCCACACCTGAGAAATGGGAGTGCAAGTCAGCATCAAACCAAATCAAGCTAGCGAGGGCATACGGCTATGACCAGGATTGCCTGAGGTAGAATCCGGCATTGCAGGGATGGGTGTACAGAGCTAGGAAGTGCGACGTGGCAGGCTGATAGACATCGCACCGAAGTTTGATACCAATCGACGATACAACGTAACTCGGAGTCGGACCGAATTGCCGGGCCATTTGGGTCAAGTGAGGAGCCGTTCGATGTGCCGTTTACAACTGTCAACATTGCTTATGTTCTCTATTTAAACTCCGGCAGGCCAACCAAAGGCCGACAGCGGAAGCCCTTAAACTCCGCTCGGTCATCACCGACGGCACCTGACGGGACACCCCACGGCGGCGCGCTCTTGTTAAAACAAATTATCCGCCAAATCTCAGGGAAAAATCTGGGAGCAGATATTCCTATGAAGTTGAACATAACTGCATCAATGTATCATACCCATCATACCAGCAACCAGCTGAAAACCCTGCACACGAGGCACATCATAGTTGTAATCGGCACAAAAAACATCCTGAAAACAGCAGCCCAGATATTATACACCACATGATTTAAACATTGCCGGTACCCATAAACATATCGAGAGATTTCGCAGAATTCGCCGTAACAAATAAAACTTGGTTGAGGCACCAAAAAGGAAGTGCTCGGCACACTCTTGTACTGAGTCCGGTTCACACTGGACGTGTTCATCCCACAGCGAAACTCACGCACTTGATCAAGACCTGTCCCATCCATCTCCGCTGAATCATCCGCCGGCAACATCTCCTCTGTGGTCATTGAGCTAGTCGACGGCCTCCAGAGGGCTGTTGACACATTTTCCCAAGTCTGGACCACCAAAATCACCAAGGCGCCGGGAACCCTTCTCGTGCTTAGGATACTCCAACCGTCGATGACTTATCTTCCCAGCTCAGATGAGTCGTGGATGGACTACACACATGCCTACGACCTTGCCGGCCACGAGGCGTGGGCGTACGAGGAGCTCAAAGCCAAGCAGGGACTGTGTGTTCCGTATTTCTTCGGCCTCCAAACTGTGAGTGACCTTAATCATCGGCCGCACGATTACCCATGTCCTCCCTCGCTAGATCATTACGCCGTCCAATGAATCAGCCAAGGTTCTCATCCTCGAATACATCCGTGGGCTCACTTTGGCGGCAGTCGCGGCGGCGGTCACTCCCGAGGAGGGATTTCATGAGGACGTTGTTGATTCTGTAATCCTCCCGTTCTTTGCGCGCGATGCATGAAGCTCACGGTGCATCAGTTGAACCTAGGCCGGCAGACCGTTCAAGAGATCACCGAGGCCGGATTCATCATTGCCGATATTCGAAACCCGAACTTCATCCTCAATGCCCCCCCCGGTGCGGAGCGGACCGTTGTCTTGATCGATTTGTACGGCATGAGAGGTGGAAGGTCCGATGGGGAAGCTGTCAAAACCGCTCAAGGAGCATTCCACGCTGTGGCACAGAATTATCCCGGGACTGGGAATCGGCGGGGGTACCCAGTGCTTATGATGATTAAGAGTTATTGACACCGCCCGTTGATGAATTGACGAACCTGAGACGGGCACAGTCACACCGACTGCCCCCCATGAGCAAACGACGCTAGTCCCGATATGGGCGACCGCGAGCGACTCCTGCCAATCATAAGGCCAGTCCTACCTCCTCTCACCGAGTTATCTGGACGGCGTTGTAAAAGCGGGAGCGTGCCGTAACATCCTTCCATGGATGTCTGAGGACCTCCATATAATCCGAATTCTGACGGTCCACAGCCTGAAAAAATGCCGCTCGGAATACAGGTAAAAAGGCATGACTCAGTTGGGCTCTCGAAAAGTCCCCAGCAGTGGAACGCATGTCCGCATGTATCTCAATCCGTCGTATTCTTGCCTGTTGCTCAAGGACTGATCATGCCTTCCGTTCGATTCAATGCATGTTATGGAAACATGGCATAGTCCGTGGAATATTCGGCTGAATAGGGTATACTATTTGCGACCACCTACCTGGCCACCCTACCTAGTTTGCCTGTTTATTTGGGCCATGTCAAAAAATCAAAAGACCAAGAACAAGTTCCTCGACGCTATCTCCAGCGACCCTATGTCGACTCGCTCGTCTACGCGTACTCGGCGAGCGCCCACCGATATCGTAACGCCTGCGCCGGCTGCCGCCATGTCATCAATGGCGGCTGATCCTGCATCGACCTTGACCCCACCCGCAACGCCCACCTCGGTGGATCCATCTCTTCCTGCACCCCCTCCGAAGCCTACCGAACGCTCTGCCGAAGCAAGAGAGCAGCAAGTCGCGGCGACGAAACTCAAGAAGGAGTTCATCACGAGATCGACGGAGCGCATCGACGACGCGGACTCCTTCGACGCGTTGGCTGAGGTCTTTGGCGATGTCCTCCAGTGGACACAGTTCAACAAAACGATCAGTGTGGAGTTTTGGAAAGTTTTGAAGGCGATCCAGGAGCGTCTTGTGAACCACCTCACCATTGTGCGTGAGTTGGAAACCACTTCGTCCTTCAGCGCCCTCCTTCTCCAATCGGTATCACCGGCTTTGAAACAGCTCGCGGAGAGGTCCGAGGCTCAGCACAAGGCCATCGTGTCGCTCTCGAAGGAGCTCGAGAAGCCGAAAATTCAGCAGATCCTCTCGTATGCCGCAGTTGCTGCCGCATCTGCCTCGTCCTCCCGTCCAGCTGCTCCCAAACCCAGACCACCACCTCTGCCGTCCCCATGCGAGGAACGTATCCTAGTTCGCTTCGATGGCGAGACTCCACCCATCTTCCATGCGTCCTACCCGGAGATCGTTTCCGCCGTCAACAAACACCTCCAATTCTTGTCCCTCCCCCTCCTGCTCTATGCCCAGAAACAGAACGCGTCCAGCATCTTTTTGGTTCCCTCCACCCCTGCCAAAGCGACTGTCCTTGCGAAGGAATGGCTCCGTTGGTCCCCAGGAATTCTGCCTGGGGGACGCATCGCTCCAGTTGCCCTCCATTCGCACCTTCAAGTGGACGGGATCTTGTTCAGGGATGTAGGCGATATGAAGGAGCTCAAGCGCGAATTTGAGCTCAGGAACCCAGACCTCGGCAAGGTCATCGGCACACCAACCTGGGTGAATCGTCCACCCTCCGAATCTCGCACAGCCGCGATTGTAGCGGGCGGTGGAAAACCCAAGTTGGCAGGCTCAGTTTATTTCCTACTCGAGTCTCGCGATCGAGTCGACCTTGCCCTCTCCCGTGGTCGCATCCTCCTGTGCTCATCTAGTCCTGCTGTTTCCCGCGGATTCCCACACCTACGTGTCTCGCAGTGCTGGGGCTGCCACAAATACGGTCATACGAAGGCTCGCTGTAACGTCAAGAACCCGTGCTGCGGCGTATGCGCTAAACCACTTTTGCCTGATCACCCGTTCCCATGCAGTGGTCCTGTCCAGTGTCTCAACCGTCCTGGAAAACATCGCTCGGACTCTTATTCCTGCCCGAAGCGGAAAGAGTTGGCCGTCTCCCTTGCCGCTCGTCAGCGGGAACTGCATTTATCGCTGGATAAGTCCTCCTCCTTCCCCCTCCCGTATGCGAACCCAGTGTCCTGATCCTTTTTTATTCTGCTACTACTTTCTCCCCACCATGATCCATCCATCCCACACCTCGTTCCGATTTCCCCCCACATGTTTCCTCCATTATCGCTCTCGTCCCCTTACAGGCAATGCTTTCCCCTTATGATATTTTCTTTCTTTGCTCCGTCTCTTTATAATGTCCCACCCATCCTCACCAACTTGCCTTACTCCACCCAATTACTTCAGTAGGTACTGCTGCATAGCCGAACATGGCCACTTACAGCGTAATATAGAATTCATGATCATCATCATCATCATCACCCTACCTAGTTGGCCACTTGAGAGCTAGAAGGCCAGAGCTTGATAATTATGACTGGGCATAATGTACGAACAGAGTACGACCTCGTCCAGACCAAATTTCAGCCGAACGTGATGGGTTGATCGGAAGCTACGTCATCGCGGATCGGGATCCGAAGCGTGGGAACATCAATTTTTTGCCATCGGACCACTCGCCTCACTTGCCATCGCCATTTCTCCACCATTTCTTCGTCGATCCGCGACCTGTGGGGCTCGTTCTGATCCCCCGATGCTGGGCCTCTCTCCTTACTGCTACTGGACTGTAATGGGCTGGACTACCTTTTTTAACACACTCCGGAAAGGACCGCTTCTTTTTTGAGGTCAGCCATACTGCCCACCGTCGCGGTACACGACACCGTCATGCTATTAGTCTGACTTAGGGGTAATGGCCGCGGCACGGCCCGGCGAACTCATACTCATGTACTTTTTTCATCCTCACAATAGGAAACCCGTGCAGACTTTTTTTTCTCGTCGCTAGACGCATCACGGGGGCCAGGGTTCGTGTGTTGGTGCCTTCGGCGCGAGGCTGATGGCCGGATCAGGCCGAGCCTGCTGCCTATTTATTGTTGATACAGAGCGCACTTGCTTATTCCTCAGCAGTGACCAATAAATCAATAAACAAGTTCGAAAATGAGAATCGTATGGGAACAAGCGGGAAAATTGATTGGTGATCAGAAGACGGCCATTTGTGCCGATACCTTGCCGACGTGCTGTGCATTATCACGGAATTTTCCGACGGACGTATCCGTTGATGGACAACTAAAATTGCGAAAGGCAGTGAATGCGGGCTGTCTCCGGCACAGAAACGATTATCACTACAACACATCCATGTTTTCAAGGTGCTACAATTTACAACCGCATACGGAATAATGGGGCACTGAATTTAAACCGTAATGACACGTGTGGGCCGGGTTGGGAGAAACAAAACCAGTGATCACATCGCGCGATGGCCTTCGGTGGGCCGTAATTGTAAATTACTATGGCATGTTGGTGTTATGAGGATGTGTGATTCTTTCAGGTCCAGGGGATCGGTGGGGGCAGCAAGGCACTCAATTGGATCCTGAACATTGATGGGACTTTGGGGTCGGATAAGAATTCCGAACGGCCCTTCAAAGTTGGCGGGGAATAATAACTCATCTTTCTAGATGCCCAGGGAAGAAAGAAGAAGAAAAAGATGCATAAGTGCGAGTTTCCTGAGCAGTACTGCAACCATGCGTTCGAAGCGTTCAGAAGATCGAGAACCATATCCGCTACCTCCTATGTGGTATCACATTTACTGTGCAGACGTCTACCACAGAATGAATTGTCCGAGGCTATTGGGACCGAAGAAGTATCATTGCCGCCATCATTTCGTCGTACATATCGCCCAGTCACATGAAATTGCGATAGCGGATCGGCTAACCGGGGTAGTTTTTTGGCGAAAAGCCGTTTGCCCGTTGGCTCCAGCATCAAGTGATCACGATGTGTTTCAGTCGGAAATATGCAAAGGCGAGCATTTGGTCATGAGTTTTGATGCCATGCACAATCACATATTATTTCTTGAAGTCGGCAGCTTCAGAATACTCTTTTTCAACTCATCCTCAACAATCACCAGGTAACCTGGGCCACCCCTCAGATACTCGTTGGAATCAACAATCTGGTGGTGCCTCAGATGTTTGAAACTACAGGCAAACTTAATCCTCAGCCGAACTTGCTAGAGACTTCAGGCGGCTGTAGGTTTAACAATAGCATTCAAAACAGATGTACCTAAAAGAGAAAGTCATCGTTCACCATTGCATTGCGTTGCTGAGGTGGTTGATTTGATGATAATCAATTTTATAAAAATATTTCAGGGGCGGACCGGTACATAATCTGCGGCGAGTGGTACTAAGATGCAGAACGAGGCAGCCATACTATCATTCCCCACTGAGTCGGACAAACCTACTACTACTCGGACAAACAGTGATTTAACCTTCGTTACTTGGCCGATTTTTAAGTTTTTTTTGTGTTGCATTCTTTGGGATGTCCTCTACGATATGTGTGTTACAAACCTGGCAGTTATGTACCCTGATTATTTCTTTAGGAATTTAGAAGTTGCGCATTTTGCCGTTTTTCCCTATTTTCTCGGAGAGCTTAGCTGGGAGATGCCGACACTAGGGACAAACATCTTTAGAATGTGTCCAAACCATCGAAATATGTTCATGCAAAATTTCAAGCCCGTAGACAGCCTAGAACGTTCACAATGCTGAAAAAAGTCGATTTTCCCTGCCAAAATAGTATATTATAATGACCATCAATATGCGATGGACACTAGCCGGTATAGTCAACTTTCGAGGGACTTTCTCAACTAATGGTACATGTTGGGGACCCACAGCATGCTTGTGAACCTTCCTATGAAATCTTGAGGTGGTGCGATAAGACATGCCTCCAGGCCGGGCTCCGCAATCAATTACCTACAACTCGGACAATATAACTTAACAAAAGTTTCGACGCCGTTCAGCAGGGAATGGTCCGATTCAGGTGAATTAAAATATGTTTCCGGGGTAAGATACAAATTGCAATCGATCTGTGTACCTAGTTTCTGCTCAACTCATCTGTGGGAAATGCTATTCAGGATATTCGGTCAGGTGTCCGAGATGTCGAGGAATGATAGTGCGGCATAAAATTAAATTGCCTGAGGAGCAGATCGAACACACGCTGGCAGAAGTGGGGATTACACTATCAGATCACAGCCACTATCGAGCCACACCTTTTGAAGGGAGTTTAGAGCACAGCGACTAATGAGGATTCACCGCTGCCATTAAAACCACTAGCACAGCCACTAAATTCGTTACACGCTTAAACGGGGGACATTTCAACTAGCATGCAAAACGCTCATGTCGATTGATCAAAAACGATTAAATAAGTACTCGTAAATTATTACTATCTAATGCATCCTTCCGAGATGTATTTCTGGTTTTTATTGATCCAACTCTGATCGCTCTGCAGGCCATTATCTCAAATCACCGAATTTCGGTCTCGCTAATAGTTGGATTTTTTGAAGGAGCTGTCAGCATCTTGGAAGGGAGTTGGGCATTCAGGTACATCTCAATACTTCCCATCAAGTAGCATGGATCTTAATTTGGCTCATCTCGGCATTTTCTCTACTCGGCATTTTCTCTACTTGTAGGACACTGGTTTATTTCAGCACCCCAATTTTGGAGTTCCCTATCAGTCGGGAGCAGATTTTCTGACGCTTTGTATGCCTCATATATGCACCGAAGCTATGTGAAGTAGTCAATATGAACTGCCTCTATGATTTAGAGTACATGTGGCCGCCATTTGAGAGCTCGGCCCATGATTTAGCGGGGTGGCCAACTAGCCTGTTATTTGGCCATGTTGTACATCAGGAAAAATCCAGCTGACTACCTAGTACTGCCGCGCAAAATAAATTCATAGTAGCTCAAATGTTGGGATATTTGAGGACTTGGGGTCTTGCTCTTCCTAGGTTGCATGCCTTCGCTCTGATGTAGTTGTGCTTCGATTGACCCGTTTAAACGACAACGGCAACGGGAGAGGAACAAATGCGTAGGTGGCCAGGTAAGTGGTCGAAAATAGTATGTAACCGTAGTTCAGGCTGTGGACCATAGGACTATAATATACCCCCCCCCCCCCTGTTGTACCTCAACCTTAATTATTCGAAATCTCAGGATCTGGGAGTCAAAATCCCGGCCTCAACTGACGCTGAAAACAACAGCGAACAAGCGGACGTAGTGCATGGCGCACCAGTGCATTTCATGTAGATCTTGCACTGAATATACCGGCGGTCGAACGGGGTTCAACTCCCCGCGCACGCTTACGGGGAGAATCGGGTGATCTTTTTCTGTTTAGCCAAGGTCGAATAGTGCAATCCATTCAATGACTTGTCTTACAATGAAAGTCAGCGTAGTGTGTCCCAGGTGTGTCCGTTTGTATGTGCGCGCACCAATATGATCCATCGCGGAGACCGCACTGGTGTTCACCCCATGCGACTTGCTGTAGCATCAGCGCGACTCGCGGTGAAAACAGGCTAAGTTTAAAACAGACCTCCTAGTCTCCTTCCAGTCATCCTCTCCCCGAAACAGTGATTAAATATATTCAGCGCTTTATGAGAAAAACACTCACCCGTTACTCCGCATGACCCAGCCCGGAGTCGAATCGGATCTTCCGCGCAAAGGCATGGAAGCCATAGAACATTGAAAACGAGTGCACATCGCGTGCTACTGGGTCCATTCTCCTTGCCTTTGTCCCTGGATCGGTGCGGGAATAATTACACGATCCAACGCGCACGACTGGAGTGCGAGCGTCAGAAGAGAATCAATCGTACGTTAGATTTAATTACTCGTATTATAAGCAGATGGTTCGTATCAGTTTGTACGTGCTTGCCCGTCAACCCGTGATCCTCCGCATCTCCGCCACTTGCCGCCCACAAACCCGCCGCGCAAGGGCCACCGACATTAATTCATCAGACTTGCCAAATCCCGCGACTTCTCGAGGCTATGCAAAGTCCACACGTCGACGGCGACTCGGATCCATCATCGGTGCTCCACTCTACGACCCGCCGCCAACTCCCTAGATGCTTCATGATGTCCGGCGGCGAACTGGCCAGGGTTAGACGACTTCTCATGCTGTGCCACGATTCCCGAGCAGCTGGCCCTCAAGTTACTCATATCTCAAGCAGATGCCTTGGATCCTGGGATCAAGCTCCGCTGCCTCGATTCGCCTCATGGCACATCTATTTTGGAATATCAAAAAGTAATTTCAGTTTTCCCGTCTTTGTGCTGGTGTTGGACATGCCGCTTATTCAGATGGGTGTACGATCGAGCGCTCAAATCCCACTCAAAAGGCCGACCTGTCTGACCTTGCCTCGCTCTTCCTCTCCCTCTCGCACCCATCCTTTTCCCGCCCTCTGGCAGCACCTTTCCTCCCTTACCCCAGCCAGTGCGTGCACGATTCAAGCCCAGCGACGCCATCAGCTCCGTTCCGGCCCCCGTTTTTCTCTTCAAGCTTCGAAGACGGACCAACTCTTTGACTCACCCAAATGACTCTGATGGTGGCGGCTTTCCTCAACATTCAATTTCATTCACTGCGGGAATCGTTGTGGTTTCGCTCATCAAGCCGCCGCAAAATCTCACGCTGTACGTCTAACCGTCGGCAAGATTGCTCAGGCCCGCTACATTGCGCTGTCCAACCGATTCAAGACGTCCGAACTTCTGGGGCTACCGCTGAACCCATGCTACGTCCGTTTCGTCTCTTCCCTTCTCTCTTTCTTTCAATAACGTCCAGTGGATCACTAGCGTCGGAAAGTATAAGCTAGTCCCACTCACGAGTCACGATTACTCACATTTTAGCAGACGTCCCGGGGGTTAGCTCCCCATGACTCAGTTGATCTTCGTTTCTTCCCGCACTCTCTGTCGGGATTATCGTTTGGTCAGTCGATCATCTCACACCATCGCCTGGGACTGATCCCTCACCAGCAATTGATTGACCCTACTTCGACCACTGCGGTGAAATATCCGTGTGTTCTTTACCCGTTCGAAGCTGGACTTCAACTCTTTTCAGTGTTTCATCACAGCGGCGATGCGGCACATCCCACCAGAGTGCGTTGAGTCTTCAAACTTCACTCCTCCTCGCAAGCTAACTATTCCACAGCCCTCGCGCGCGCAAAAAGACTCCGCAATCGCTGTACGTAGCCCTGCCCATCTCCCTGCTCCGTTGACAATAGCACACCTAGGTCAACAACGCTGCACTTGGCACCCTCCTCGCCCAGCTCTCGCACGAAGACGAGCTCGGGCACTTCTACGCCCCTACTAAGAAATTAGGTGGTCGTTCAGCCCGGCGTTTACCTCCCTCATCCCACACTGACAGCCCGCAGGGACACTCGACGCGCGCAAGGGCAATTTCCGCAGCGTGCCCATCTATCACTCGCAGTTCGCCAACTATTCACTGCCGTTCATCTTCAGTTGTATGGCTGATTAAGTTCACAGCGTCGCCATTGTTGTGCTCGAGCCGCTAGCGGGTGTGGTGGGCTTCTGCTCCAGCTGTCCCGCCACGCCGCCGCTTGCCTCCCTCATCTAACGCTGACAACCCGCAGGGATATCGAATGTGCTCCAGTGCAAGCTCCGTGGTGCGCCTTTCATCCACTACTCGCATTTCACCGAGTACCTACTGCTGTTTTCTCGGGTCTGTGACTAACTACGTTTGCATTTTCCACACTGCTCTCGTCAACTCCACGTTCTCGGCATGACGCTCGTCATGGAGACCTCCACTTCCCTCGAAGTTGTCATCCTCATACCCCCTTCTTGCCCTTCCAGGTGCGCTCGTTCCCTCCCGTTGCGCACCAATACTGATTTGGATATTGAATGAAGGCTTCCACTCTTCAATGGTTGTTCTTCCGAGCGCGCGGACCGCGTTCGCGCCGTTCTCCGGCGTGTTCCACTCAGATATGCGTGCCGGCGTGGTGTTGCGCTGCTACCTCGCAGATCAACAAATTTCGGTGTCGCTAATCTATTCGCCCCAGTTCCACAACCTATTTGTGTTTTTAATTTGACAATCTCACTGCTGCTACTATTACTTATCTCCCAGATTATGTGCAGCAAGCTCACGTCGTCATGGACATTTTGTTTTCCAGTCCCATTGTATACTGTAGTCCATGAGTAATAAGACAGATGATTTGCACCAGCGAGGCGGAGCGGGAGTCCGGACTTCGGACATATTTATAACGGACAGAAACCCTTCTGAGTATCGATATTTTAAAAGTCCTTAGATTACGAAGTGAGCACCCGCCGGAGTCGCTCCGGCATATCTTGTGCACATTAAAAAAATGCAGCATAGTCAATCTGTCCGTGCTCGTGAGTTCATCAACCTCCAGAGAATCCCACCTACTCCCATCGACAGTGATCGTTCGTATGCAGCTAACGCACGAGCCCAAGCACCACCAGCGCAACGAGGGGCAATATACCAACCCGCGCCGCAGCCTCACTCTTCGTTGGCATCCCGACCCACTCAGCCTGCCCCGACTTATTCGGCGGTCGAGATCGGTGTATATGCAGAATCTGGGGTGGTGGTGGAGTCTGAGGAGGTATGGATGGAGTCCTCGGAGAAGGAGGACGTTGAAGAAACGGAGTTGGAGGTGGAAGCATGGGTCTCGTGCTGGGGATGGGTGGGATGCTTATTGTTTAGAAATGGAAGGCAGGAAAGGACGACTGAGGAAGGTGTGGAGATTGATGGAGGAGAGCGGCAGTGTTGCGCGCAGACGCACGCAGACATACACTATGTCGACAAAAGTAATGTCACATGGCTTTTTTGATCGTAAACTCGATGTAGTTCCCGAAGAACACACTTTTAAGCCGCATATTCCTACTATGAAATGAAGCCTGGTATCCTTCCAAGCTCTATGTAAAATTTGGAGTTGGTCAGATTTCATTTGGCCGAGGTACTCGTGTGAATACTGTGGTTGGTCCTGTTTGGGCCAAACAGCCAAACAGACAAACACATCTTCGACGCGTACTATCACACCAACGCGCCACCTTCCGCACTCTACTTCTCTGGGCACACTCTGATGCTATCCTACTTGCCCTATGGCGCCCGACACGACTCCTACTAAGAAGGCTCGAATCGTAGCCTGGAAACGCGAGGGGAAGTCGCATGACTGGATCCGCGAGCATCTTACCGGCCGTCACGACATCTCGGACCGCCAGATCATCAGGATTTTTAAAAGATATGGCGAGGAGGAGAACTACTACGACGTAGGGCACAGATCCGGGCGCCCGAGGAAGCTGGGGGAGCAAGAGACACGAGTGGCTGCCCGTCACCTGGCAAATTCCACCGCCAACAACGCGACCGACGTTCAGCGCCAGTTTTTCCCCGAGGTGCACCCGGTGACCGTCAAGCGGAGGCTCCGCGAGATCGGTCTCGAACCCCACCTGCGCGCCGACGTTCCGTTCATCAGCAATCCCAATGTGAGGAAAAGAAGAGAGTGGGCGGAGCAGTTTCGGCACTGGACGGTGGACGATTGGAAGCGGGTACTGTTCTCAGATGAGTTCGAAATTCAGGCTTTTTGGGTCTGATGGGGTGCAGTGGTGCTGGAGGCGTCCTGGGGAGCGGTTGGATCCCAGATTCACGAAGAAGAAGGTGAAGCATGGGGGCGGGAAGGTTGTGGTATGGGGAATGATCACGCCGCACGGATTGGGCCGGCTCGTTCGCATCGAGGGGAACATGGATCGCTTCCTCTACCGTCAGATATTGGAGGAGGACTTCCTGGGCACCATGCAAGACCTTGATCTCGACATCCGCGACTACTATTTCCAACAGGACAACGACCCGAAACATACTTCCGGCGTCGCGACCACGTGGTTTGCCGAAAACCACGTCGATGTCCTTCCGTGGGCCCCGTCTAGCCCAGACATGAACATCATTGAGCATGTATGGGACCATCTGGACCACATGGTACGCGCGAGAAAGCCGCTCCCTCAAACTGAAGAGCAATTATGGCGAGTTTTGCAGGAGGAATGGATGCGGCTGGACGAGGGTTATATCGCGCGTTTGTACGAGTCTATGCCGCGACGCGTACGCGCACTACTCGCCGCGAGGGGACGCAACACCCGCTACTAATTGGTTTTACTCAAATTTCGTTATATCTTGCTGTACGCGCCTGTTTTCTTGGTTGTACCCGTTTGGGAATTTCTCAAAATGGAGATCTTTGCACTGGAAGCCGTATTTCTCCGACGACTTGGATCTGGGCCTCAAATCTTTTTGCAGGATGAAATGTCTGATAGTCAGCTACAATTCGGCCATCTTGAGTCTGGGCAAAATCTAGATAATTGCGGCAGGGCGATCAAAAAGGCCATGTGACATTACTTTTGTCGACATAGTGTACCGGCGCAGGAAAAGGCGGGTGCATTATGTACCGTGCAGGACACGGCCAGGGCGCGATGAGGCCGCGTGCGACAGGAAGCACGAGGGATGGTGAAAAATATGCGCATTGCGGAGTGCGGTGGCATAAGGACTTTCAACACACACACCGCCCACAGCAGAGACCACTGAAAAGGTTCGGATGACGCAAGAGGCCGATTAGCGGGCGTAGCGCCCACCGATACGAGAACACGCGAGAACATGACAGAGGGAGGAGAGGGCTTACATTGAGCTGGCCCCATCCTAGACTACACTCTGCGGGAACGACGAGCCACTGGGCCAAAATAATACATTCTAACATCCCCCGTAACCACAGGACTCTTACGAAGAGTGAAAGCACGCACCAGAAAAGTCACAGAAAGGTACTCGAGTCTCGCGCTCCCCCGCGCCCGCATACTTGCAGCTTCACGAACGTCCGCGGAGCTTGTGAGTTTCCTGCTCTCGAGCTTGGCGCTGCGCCAACCAAGGTGAAGGCAATGGCGAGCGCGAGAAACTGTGCATGCTGGTCGCGGATAAGGAATCGGGTTAGCCGATGTGTCCGGCACAACTCCATCAGGAAAACCCGAAGTTCATAATTGCGAAGAATTGTCGATAATTTTCACAAATCCGAAGATTGACGGCGATTGTGATGGATTCCGACATTGTGTAAGTCCCTTTCCGGTTTCACCAATTCTGGCCAAATATCATGGATCTGGTGCCAATTCGTCGCCATTATCGAGGCTTGGGAACGCTTATGCAGAACTTTGCAAAGAAATAGTAGAAACTATCATTCATTGGGTATGTATGTAGTAGACATGTAGGATACGGGATTAAGGAGAATGCCTCGTCCCCAATGACACTCCAAGTCATGCTTCACTTCTACAACAGGCAGCAGCTCCTTGCCGACAGGGCCCTTTGCATTCCTGTGCATAGGTAGGTAGGTAGGTAGGTAGGTAATAGAACAGCCCTTGCCGTGCACACCGAAAACAAGATAATCATAATTCTGACAAGGCTGGGTTAACGTGGGAGCGGCAAGGGATAACACACCGCAGCTAGAGTCGAGGTGACTCCGATTTACAAGCATGGGAGAGGGAGGAGGGGGGGATGCTCAGGCAGGGAGGTGTTACTATACAGAAAGAAAATGGGGCAACCACGCACCTGCTGAACCGGGAGGGCTACACTCGGCAGCTCCGTGATGCGGGCGGCCACGGGCGGTGACATGACACGTCCAATGGACTTGACAATGTTGCTGGATCAAATTGGCTCTGAAATGGATGTCAGTATCATGGGGAGCACAGGAACAGTGTGTCTGGACTCACCGATAATAGACAATGTGTCTCGAGTGAAAGTCCAGATTTGGGGTTCTATGACTGGCCGCAGGTTGTTAATGAACGACATGAAGATGGTGGGGCAGGAAACATACCTGGGATTGGCCCGGTAAGGTGCTTGAGGACAGGGAGGGGAGGGGAGTGCGTTGTGAGTGAGAGAGAAGGTGGACAGAAAGGAAGAAAGGTGTTTGATGATGTTGTTGCGTTCATCAAAAGCAACCGACTTCTGGGCTCACGTGGTCCGTTACGTGTTGAACGGCCCCGGGCGGCTTTACGCGAGGTTTAGGGTGGCTCTCGGTTGGCTTTAGGGACACCTTTCACTGTGCACCGTTTCTTCCCATAAAGAATTCAGAGGTCTGACACCTGTCTTATGTACCTGGGCATATATCAGGATGTAATTCCCGCTCTTCCAAAGCATAAAAATGTTGATTGTGCGAAGATTTTACAAAATGGGAAGGATTGAGGTTGAATACTGGATTGTTGAAAATTGCCAACAATTGACGAACAATTGGGGAATCTGGATTTTCCTGATGTCATGAATCATGATCATCAATGATGCGCATTATGATCGAGGGCCGCGTCAGCGATCCGAACCGGCGCGACGAAAAGACGGCCCGTCTCAGTCCGTCTCTCGCCCTCGGCTGCCCTTGTTGTAGATCGCCTCCAAACTACTGCTAAGGAATCAAAGCGCTGCATTTCTCGAGGAGGACGCATTACCCGGTCTCCGAGTCACCGAAAGGCTTGACATTCTTGTCTGCTCGCAGCTGTCTCTAGTGCTTCTCCCCTGGGTACCCACAGGCCCCACTGACACAACTGCACATTGATCAACCCACACCGTCTTTACACTGTGCCAGTGATTGCCGATATATATGTGTCCGTGTGTGCAGCACACGTGGCAATCCAGGTTTATTTCCCGCCCTCATGTCGCTCCTCAAGATCCCGTTGCTGCTCTCCGTAGCCCTGGGAATCCACATTACAATGTCACCCCCAAATCCTGCGCCCTCGGCCACTGAAAAACTGCCACCAACGGGCCTCGAGCGCATCGCGCCGCGATTCCCAATCCTCTTGAAGGTCGGTCGGTTGGCGCATTTAGCTGTTCATGTACCACTTCCAGCTGGAACGGCCTTCAAATTCGTTGACACTCACTCAATATAGGCTGGATTTGGGGTCTTCTGCCTGGCCGAAATCGCGGTTATTGCCGCCCAGTGCGTCGCACCCAACTCTTCGTATTTTCCAGCAGCAACCTGGCTCCTCGGGACGTTAGACCCCTCGAGACGTGAGGCACACCTCAAAATAACCCCAATCTTCTTGCTGGGATGGACGCTAAAACCTTGTCGGTGGATCCATCCGGCTCTACTGCTAACGCCGCCTAGTCTCTTATAAACAGACGCTACAACAATTTTTGCTCGTACCTCGCATGTTGTATGCCTCCGCATCTTCTTCACCTTTGAGCTGAGCATCCGCCGAGATCATCATCTCATCACAACCGGCGTCTACTCCGTCGTCCGCCACCCGAGCCACACCGGCGCCTTTCTCGCCGCTATCGGCGTCGCACTCTGGCACCTCACCCCCGGGGCGTGGGTGACCGAGTGCTCGGGGCTTCCGCCAGGCACGGTCGTGCCGATATGGGTCGTCGGGCTCTCCATCGCGTGTGCAGGGCTGGATGCGCGCATGCGCAAAGAGGATCGGATGCTGAGAGATAGATTTAGGACTGAGTGGGACGCGTGGTCTGCGTGCGTTAGGTATAAGATATTTCCCGGCGTGCACTGATTAATAGATAGGTACGTGCTTCGTTTGCCGTGTCGGATGCTGAACAAGATTAATTTAACCCCGTAGAATGCCTGACCTCCGAATACAGTCGTGTTGCCGGCAAATATTGATCGCCGCGTCTTCGAACTGTTTCTGACTGCGTATGCGCTCTCTGGTCGCTTAACATCTTCCCTCGCATCCCAGTCGTTATGGATTGCCCTGCCTGCCGGGATGTCCTTCCCCGGTTCTCAAGCACTGCGCGCCCAGGAGCGGGTCCCCAAGGCAAGAAATAGTAGAACAATAGGTGCCCTCCGCCATCCTGCGGGACCAACCGCATTTATTGGACATCGATCAATGATTTGTGTGCCTTCGAGGATCACTGGCGGTCATCCCGTCTCAGTAGTCTGGGTGGATCATAGCAGCTCAGCGGGAAGGAGAGGGTTCGACTCCTCCACTGGCGCTGGCAGATGCAGCTTCCCTGCGCGGATCCAGATGGCGCGGCGTTGATACGGCACCGGGGAGGCGACCCCTGCGCTCAATTTGCTGTAGTCTCAGCTTGTGGAACGCCCCGTGTCCTTCGAATGGTTTGATTCCGGATTAGGGATGTCCTGCGGCGCTCATGGGAATACTGCAGCAGGTCACTCCGAGATCTTCGCGGAGATCTGGGAAGGACGTGGCGTTCTGCCCTTGTTAACATTTTTGTTAGTCATCTGGTCTCTTGAGAAGGACTTCTTGACCTCCCTCGGAGTCGACGGCATACACCAGGGCGGGCGCATTCCTTTGTGCCGGCGAACGGATAAAATATAACATATTCTCAGAATGGCCCGCCCCGAGTCGAAGGAGGTTCTTCCACTGCTTCACTACACCGTTTATTAGGCGTGGATGCATGCTGTACGCTTCCGGGCCTTGTCCTACAAATTTATGGACTGCGTTGGGTAAGAAAAACTTGAAGAATGGATTGAGAGTTGCATGACAGCGCCGTCGTCAGCCAATAAGCGGGAGCCCTCTTCTAGTCCCTGTGGCGCACAAAGCAGTGTCCCGATTCAACCAACATCACTGGGCTTTCGTTTCAGCTGCGCCTCGGTCTCGACAAGTTACGACAACACCTTGAAATTCCCGAAGTGGCAACCTTGACCGCATTTGGACGCCTTTTTCTCAACGATTGCTGCCTTCTTCTCCACAAACGAGTGTCCCAACCAGGATAAATGCTTGTTCTACCACCCACTATTAAATCCCCTCCCGATCTGGCTTCTATCCGTTGTCCTCGCTCGCTTGACTCGATCCCAACTCTCTACACTCCCCCGAGTCTATTGTCCCTCATCATGCAATGCAATTTCCTCATCACCTTTGTCCTCTCGTGGCGTAAGCTCTCTCATTCCCAGCATTGCAAACAGATACTAACTAATTCAACAGTAACTGTCGCGATCTCTGCCGCGCCCGCGCCTACCATGGAGACGAGCAAAGCACTGCATATCCTCGACCGCATCCCCGTACGCTTGTCATCCGATACACCGCATCCAGTCCTGATTTGTCTGCTGCTTGCTGCAGGAGCTCGCCCGTTCACCAGAGCCAGAGCCTGGCTGCAAAATATATACGTGCATCTGATGGATGGGGTCCCCATAAATAAACTCATTTCGTGCCCGTGCCCCCCCCCCCGCCATCCTGTACCCTACGGGAGCCCGCCACATCTGCATTTTCAGAAATCTTATTCTAAATCTTTGCCTGACTGACACCCTCATTTTCGAGCGCCCCGGCTACATGTGAACAGCTCTTGCTTCGTGCGGGCTGGAGTTGAGAGTTCAAATTTAGAGTCATGAAGTCGAGAAAGGCCTGCTAGCATACAGAATGCGCCAGCTCACCGGGCTTGAAACAGATGTAATGAGCCTTCGCGGATTGGTGACGAACCAGGATCTTCTGCTGAATGCCCGAAAATACACTGCTTATGGATGGCAGACGCACACCGCGTGCTGCTGGGTCTTCTCACATGAATTATTTCCTTGCCTTTGTCCCCCAATGATTAGCCGATGAATGCGATGAGTGAAAATAGCCATCGCCGAATGTCCCAGCCTGGAGTCGAACCAGGTCTCCTTAAGGCTCCAACCATTTCCATTTTTAAATGTTTTAAACGGTAAAAACCGTTTCTTTTTCCGTTTCGTGAAAGTATGGGGTTTTGGGAAAACCGGGATCAAAACCGGGATAAATGACCGGCGGCATTGCCGGCGGGTAAGCGGAGTTTAAGTCCATCAAACTGCACTTTGCCGCAAACCTGCCGCCCCCCCTAAGGCCTTTGCAGTGTCCTACTCTCAGACCATAAAAATCAGACTCAAGGTCTATCTGAAGAGCATTGCACTTAGTTTTGTAGATATGGGTACGAAAGTACCTCGTGCGGCACTGCCGGCAAGCTCTATGTAATTTCAAAGATTGTGCTACTCACCCACAAGCCAAATACACATACATGAAGTGCTCCTACACATTTATGGTGTGTATGGTGGCCATAACTGTCTGGTTCCAGGAGGAATGTGTGAGAGGTTGCGGTTAGGAGCATTGATTCGAGGTAGTGCCGAGAGATCGGCATATCGTCCGATCACTGATCACATCATCCCCGGTCGTGATCCCGGTCTTGATCCCGGTCTTGATCCCGGTTTTCCCATTTCCCATTTGTTCTCTCCGTTTCGTTTGCACACCTGCACACAAACAGTAAACGAATGATAAACAAACGGTTCAAACGGTTGCAACTCACTGAATATTTATCTGAGCCTACGGCAACACCACAAGTGGATGCTAGTATACAAAAGGACATTAAATTCGTGTTCAAAAACAACCATTGTGAAAAAAATATCTAGCCACTCAGTGGCTCACCGAACGGTCCAAATTCGGTGTGATTGATGGTGCACGGAGATCTCCGCCCACCGCCGCCAACTCCTAATCCATCTCCACCCAATGCATTTGGGTGTGTGTGTTGAAGGCAAAGACCAACCCATCAATTTCAGCCATCATCTCTGGTCTCCACACCCCTTGCACACCTGTACTCTACGCCCCCAGGAAAATACCGTTTAAAAACTGTTTAAATAGTTTTTAAATGATTGATTACCGTTTCCGTTTGGTTTGTGCCAAGCCGCAAACGAAAACGAAATGGTTGGAGCCTTAGGTCTCCCGCATGACGCACAGGGCAGGAGAGACATTGAATGCGGACGCAGGCCGCGTGCTACTGGGTGGCACTCTCTTGATTCTGGTCATGTATCAGTGCGCGAGTAGTTAGCGGATGTATGCGAGGCCGATGCGCACCTTGACACAAAGCTGCTGCCGAGTAAGAATGCGGGGCAGAAGATAATGTATGATCATGGTTTCAGTTTCGCGAGGCTGCGCAGCGAAGACGAGGATGAAAACGGACATGCGAGCGGACGACATTGAGAAGACCTTCGCACCGTGCGAGGTTGCGTGAATACAGAATTTAGACTTCATCGTGCAGGGATTGAAAGACGCGTGAGAGTAGTAGAAAGGAGGTACGCGGGGATGGCCAAAGGCATCGAGGCCACGGAGAATAATAGAGTGGGGCATCCGCAGGGCGCGCATTTACGTGTGCGCGGAAAGAGAGCCGCCAGATCGGCATGTGGATGAGTCGGAGGGGTGAGGAATCCGGAGGCGATGCGGCATATGTGAGCGGGATAGACGAAACACGAATGCACGACACATTCAGAACACAGTACATCCATGGGAATCCACGGCACATCGGCCAAATATAGGCTGGGACACGGCACATTCACACGGGTTAGCGGTTAGCGTTTAGGGTTAGAGGTTTGGGTTAGTAGTTAGAGTTGGGCCAGATATATTCCAATGCTGTTGAAGGGGCTCGTGAGGATGGCGAAATTAATTGATGGCAGTTTTCAAACACGGCACATTCAAAATCAAAGGCGGCCATTGAGCCAATGTGCTGTGTTTCGCCAATGTGTCGTGCATTCGTGTTTCGTATACCCTCGGCCGACCTAGTAGGGAGTGACCGGGGGCCTTCCCTTACCGACATCAGGTCGTAGGAAAATGTTAAGAATCTATTCGTACGAAATTAGACGTCGACCGATCTTAGGAAATCACAACATTTCCGTTTGGCCGTGTAACAGCACGTCACAGAGAAGCTAGTCGTATAGCCGGTGTAGTCGGCAGTGGTTAGGCGCGCCACGTTGGCAGATTAACACCTGGCGTACGAAGACGCTAGAAACCTCCACGTGGCCTAGGCTTGGATGAATGAAGCTTTGTAGACTACTGTACTATTACGACCAAAGGTTCACACCATGTCACCCGTCACCTAACAAGTTCATTTTTCTGAAGGTTCATTCTGACAAATCAGCCATCAAATCTCCATATAAGGTAGTCCGGCGGATGCCGGAAGGAAAATTTTGCCATTTTCTTGCCTATTGCGGCCTCAAATCCTCAATGTCACCGTCACCGGGACCAAATTCATTCAATTCACAGCCCTCCGTCACCCGTCACCTGAACCTTCGGTCGTAATAGTACAGTATAGTGCAGGAAGGAGCGAGTCGTATCATTTTGATCCGGCGTTGCTCGGAATAAGCACCTTTCCTATTTGGTCTCTGCCCGACTTTCAGGTCCCCGCTTCTTGAAAACTAAATTTGGCTCCTCGAGACGTCTCTGTTTCTATTTACAATCCATGTACATCGCCGACGTGAGAGTCGATTCTAAATGCTTGAACGGCGATGTACGGTCGCATAATCCCCAGGCCCGGGTGAGCTTGCGAAGTCCTTACGTTTTTCCGACATTTCACCGCCATTCAGCCTGCTCATCCGACGCTTGTTATTTGACACCATGCGCGTGTGTGAGACATCGAATCGTCGTCGACCCTACTTACTAATGTTGAATTAGCACAGGTCTCCCCCATCGGAACCGTCCTTGGGGCAACAAGGCGACATTTCCGATTGCCGTTCGCTCACCGATCCTTTTCCATTTCTTCTCTCGATTGCCCCTCGCCGCGTTGATCCTCAGGCTTCAGGCTAACTTCAGGCACTTCCCATTGCCCAGAGCAAGCCAGGGAGCCGGGGGGTCGAATTTGCTTGCATCTAGAAGAAAAGAAAATAGATTTCATCGGCTTCAGACTTCAGTGAACACCAAACCACAGCCCGTCATCTCACGTTCCCCTTGTTCCCGTCGATCATTGAGCTAGCGCCCAGCGCCCTAAGACATCAAGTTAATTTTGGCATGACAACCACGGTTAGCACATTTTAAATCAACAAACCCTGGGTCGGCTTTAGAGCGCTGTCCGGAGGAGAAGGAGGATATATTGTAGGGCATCAAGCCGTCCGTTTACGGTAACGGCCGTCACAACTACGCCGTGATTTATGTACGGGACGGGTCCCGGCCGTACCGGCCGTTGACAGCGAGAAAATCGTAGAAACTTCAACGCGAACAAATTGAGTGTATTGTGGCATGAGAACAGATACTAATCTGGTTCATCTCCAACAAGGTCAATGATAGCCCTGCGCGCTAACCGTAATCGAGCGTTAACGAACATCAGAGTCTGAATAGTCTCGGCCTTCAAGCTAGCACGACGCAGCCCAATTGTGTCACGACCGCCGGAAAATATGCGTTCCACGGCAACGGCGATATAGATTGGGGAACTGCCGACGACGACTATACCACCATTAAAGTGGATCCACACCCTCGAACGGCTCAGGAATACTAGTGATCCGGAAGTACTCGGCAAGCTCGTTCGATGTTGAATCAGAACCCCGTTTCTTGTACCGGCCGGTGAAGTCAACCTAGAAGCACATGGTTTTTTTCCCAAACCTGGTGGGTCGTCCGAATTTCAAAGCTATAATGATGGTCGGTTACGGGTCAAGGCCAGGAGCTTAAGATAATTAGATTCTACAGGTCAGATTGTGTAATGAATGGTCAGAGAAATCATCAGAAAATGTAGCCTCTAGTGGTGGAACCGCTCGAAGCAGGGCCAAGTGTGCGGCGGCGAAGGCGAAGATGAGCCAGTACCAAGTGCGGTTATCAGTTAGCACAGCTATATCAGATCCGCAATTGCGGAGCAACAGGGGCCCGGGCCTGAGTACATGTGCTACCGGAGCGATGGGACCATTTCGTCAACCTGTTATGCCGGTTTCTAGCCGGCTATGATATGTCATGTCTAACAGGCTCAATCCCCGACGGCTCAGCGCGCCTAGATTTTGGCGCGAGGGCTTGAACGCAGTGAATCGAGCCTGGACGGGATCTAGCGTCCAAGGGCATAAACAAGGGTCCTTCTAGAAGGTCACGTAACCTCGGCTAGCACTCCTCCGCAGAACACCGGAATGAACCACCCACGGGGTTTTAACTATCCCATTCAGCACACCGAATATGTTTATAAAGAAACCCCAAATTCAAGTCTACTCATAGCAATGGGTCTATTACGAGCCCTCCCTCTGGTTCTCCTCGCCAAATGCGTGCTTTCGAGCACTATGGTCCTGCACGAGAGCATTTCTAATGTCCCGTCGGGGTTCAAAGCATCGGGTTCCCCTTCCCCCAACCAGGAGATCAAGTTGTTTATTGCACTCGTTCAATCCAACATCACCGGGCTTGCGAAGGTCGTCGATGCAGTATCTATCCCATCCAGCCATCTTACGGACAGTACCTAACTGCTGCAGAAGTAAGCTTCACTCGTCCCATCTGCTTTGATTCGGTTTGATGCTATTCCACTAGGTCGCCCAGTACGTTAAACCTCCGCCGACTCTGTGTCGACCGTCGTAGATTGGGTCACACCCAATGTCGCATCCGTGAAACCCTTCTCCCCTGCCGGCGATATCCTGCAAGTCTCCTCACCGTAGAGCAGGCGGAAGGGCTGTTCAACACAAAGTTCAGCACATACACTCATTCTGCCAATGGGCAGGAGATGATCCGAGCGTTGAACTATTCTTTGCCTTCCACTGTGCAGCAGCACATTCTTCACGTTCATCCGATTATTGCGTTCACGTCTCCCCCTCAACGCGCGTCTCAGAATACCGTGTACAAGCGCAAGGCGACCCTGGATCGCAGACAGCTTGCACCTTGTGAGGATATTGTTCGCCCGGTTAGTCTAGCATGTTCATTATACTGGCTGGGCTGATTCCTTCATCGACGTCTAGGTATGCATCCAAGAATTCTATGGCATCCCAAACACCACAATCTCTGGCTCGCTGACCAATAGTATCGGCGTCCAGGGGTACAACTCTGCCTCGCTTGGCGTGAGACATTGTTTTCCCTTTCAAGTCTTTAAAACTGAGCGGTGCAATCCAATGCAGGAATACGCCAACAACGACGATCTTGCGGTATGTGTGATCCATATTCATCACAGCGGAGCGCTTACACTCCTTTCTTAGACTTTCCTCAACGAATTTAGGCCCGATATTGCCGGAAATACCTTTAGCGTCACCCTCTTGAATGGTGCACAGAACCTGCAGGATAATAGCGGTGGATTAGAGGGTCAAATCGATATTCAATACACCGTCGGCGTGGCTGGAAATGTACCTACGACGTATCTCTTGGATTAGTCTAACAGCGATCCTGCGATTTCCTACATGGTTCGTTCGTCTACCGTTGATTTTTCCCTCCATCATTGAGACTAGTACAGGATACCATAAACTGGCTTCTTTCCCAAGAGGATCCGCCGACCGTGTTCACCACAAGTTATGCAAACGAGGAGGCTGAATTAACACAGAGTGTTTCAACGTTAGCTATCCAGAATGTCTGTTGTATTTTTTCTCAGCCTAACATTGACTTTTCTAGGTCTGTTTGCAATGGCTACATGCAATTGGCCGCAATCGGTACCCCACCTTCCACTTTCTTCCGTCCTTATTCTCATCAACCACGTGTTAGGTATCTCGATGATATTGCGTCTGGCGACGGTAAGTGCCGCGATTCACTTCTTTGACGAATGTTTCGCTTCTTCCATCGTAACCTTATAATCTATAAACTCTTCAATAGGGGGCGCGTCCGACAGTCAACAGGGTTGTACGTCGTTTGTACCAATGTTCCCGTCTACCTGCCCCTAGTATGTGGCAACCCAAGCACTTTTACCCGGGCATTAATGTATTCTTGCAGCGTTACGTCCGTAGGAGGAACATTCTTCCAGCCACCTACGGCTTTCTCATCTTCTGCCGGCGGGTTCTCTAATTATTTCCCGGTACCGAGCTACCAGGCGGCAGACACAGCAGCCTATCTCGAATCCATAGGAGACGAATACAGCGGGATGTATAACCCGAATGGACGCGGCTTCCCTGACGTAGCTGCAGAATGGGAGGTCTTTATTGTGAATGGTTCGTTCAACTAACCCATCCCCAAGCTCTGCATTTTTTCTGACAGGGGATTTCTTTTTGTTTCACAGAAGGAGGTGTATGTGCTCTCCGAAGTCATTTTGAGATGTTTATTCACTTAAACATTGCAGGTCACCAGTATAGGGGGCACCAGCTGCGCCAGTCCGATTTTTGCTAGCTTCATTGCACTGGTCAATGATCGGCTTATTGCCGCCGGGAAACCTGTTCTTGGCTTCCTCAATCCCCTCCTTTATAGTACAGGGAAGGGTGGGTTGGATGATGTCACAGTTGGTAGGTGTTCTTTTATTGAATGGAAGGGAATTGCCTCTCACTGCCTCCTTATTTTCAGGCCAAAGCTTCGGATGTTCGGGGCCCACAGGGTACGTAAATTATTCATTTTCCTCCAGGAATAAAGCAAGTTAATGAGGTGGTCCATTAGCGGCTGGAACGCGGCAACGGGGTGGGATCCCATCAGCGGATTAGGAACTCCGGATTTCCCCGGCATGATGGAGGCTTTGGGGATCTGAAATTGGCACATTTCAAAGTTGCGCAGAGTTTTTCTCTTCTTTTTTAATGCTGTGTAGCTACCGCACAGCACTCTTTATTTACATGAGGCAATTCCATAGAAAGTGAATCTCGAATGGAACAGTAGCTTGAACTATTCGCTACTTCATTGCATAGGCGCTTCTACACGAAAACTCAGTCTAAATTGTTCAATTTCCGGAGTGGGTGTAATGTGAATGCTATGAATTTTATCATCCGAATCGTACGGGACATAAGTACGCCAGAGTATTGTTAGAACTCAACGATCGCCCACATCGACATTCAAAAAGTGACCCCGTAAATTACACGGCAAAATTTCGGTGACTACAAGAAAGCCTAATAGTTGTTGAAAAGCTCCTTCGTAAGGAACTGATACTCTACCTGACAAGATTCATGTCGTAACTGGAGAGATAAAGAGTTTGCTTGGATAACTTGAAAGGTGAACTGAAAGCAAGGAGACTAGATAGGCAAACATGCGTGTCTGACCCTCGCGTTCTGATCTGTTGGAAGGCAGAGACCTCAGCATGTGTGGTTCTCGCTGGGCGAAGTTTATTTCCTTCTGAATTACCCCAGGGAAAAGTAACCCCAAACAGGAAGAAAAATCCGAGCTCCTGTCCCATTCTCGAGTCGCTCACGTGCACGTCAGTCTTTGGAAATTTTGATTGCCACGACCTAATTGAAGTGCCACTGCCAGTTGACGCTGATGCGACCAACACTGGTCGGCGCAAGGACGGAGAATGTGCCTTCTGTGAGATTAATGCCCTCTGTGCCGCACCCAGGGCATTCGTCCGTCTGCACTAGTTCACTAATGGTACATATGGATGAGAAAATGAGGATCGACTAGCTCACCACTGTTTATCGCGGCTGCATTTAGCGTGTTAATCTGCAGGAATTTTAAGACATAAAGTTGATGTCTTGAAATTCCTGTTTGAAAAACGCGTCCTGAAGGGTCTGGGTTGACACCCTTGATCCCGCACCAGCTGCACACTGTATCTTGCTGACTATAACATACAGCACCGCATGCACATCGATCTCCGGGCGAGACAAAGAATGACCGGATCATTGGAACATTATTGACTTCGAACCGCTGAATAGAATTGATCCAATGGCGTTACTGAAAATACGTACAGAGAGCGTGCTTTTTGTCTCCTTCAAGTCTCTTCACAGGTGGTATAAAGTCCGGGTTGATACAGCCTCCTCGGTGTGCAATCTCTGAAGCTCGCCGTCAACTTCGTGTGATAAGGAGTTATCGTAGGTACAAGATACCCGACAGTCTGGATTCCGCCCATCATTCACTACGTTCCGCAGCCTCCTAAACTCAGGTCAGACTAGGTCTGTCTAGCAATGTTGGCTTACCCACCAGATCATTTTTAGTCAACTAGACGGATGAAAATGGATTCTGTGTTTAGCTGATGGCGGTCCAAGTTTGGCAACAATGGATCGGCTAGACAGACACACCGATGATTATCATATTTAGGGCCCACCCAGGTGCAATTTGAATACCCAAGTGTTGAATTGCACATAGGTGGACCTGAAATTTAATTTACTTCTTTTGCAACCTAAAGTAATAGAATAAAATTATGATTTGGCTGCCATGAAACTCATTCGAAAGCCTACAATTTAGATTACACAAAAGTCCAACTGAGATTGAAACCGAAATCACACTGATGATTATCATATTTTGCTAACCGGGCCACGTACCGATGATATCTGCCAGATTTTCAAGCGAGGTAGTTCCCACAATTGGTGCGCTTACACCTGAATGCTTGTCAGTGGTTTGGATCCAGAACGTGTTCTAAGCCGATCTCACCGTCCCTCGAAATGACCCACGCGACCGCGACCTGTGCCGTGCTGATCCCTCGCTTCTTAGCGACCTCTCACTGCGTTCAGGGCCCTGATAGCCGAAGCCCGGCCTCGCCGGACCTGGCCGCAAAGTGCGGCTAGGTCACATCAGTCACCTGTAGCTATGTCTGACTAGGCGGCTCCACACGGCTCGCCACACCTCAACTGGATCTGGCCGCCCCTGCGTGTAGATGGCAGGGCGTGGCACCGTCTCCCCCCTCCCTGCTTAGATCAGCTGCCTGGCTCTATTGTCTCTGTAACATGAAATGATATTGTCTGGCATTGGGCAGGAGAGAAAGAAAAATGTGTCGGGCTCCTCAGGGCAGCCTGAGGCCAAACTTAGAAGAGGATCGGCAGTGCCAAAATTTAAAACGCTTAACAAAGATGTATTCATATCAAGGTAGAATAATTAAGCCCAACACGCGAGTTGGCCGTTTGCAGGGTTCAGGCAAAGTGGGATTGAGCCGGAAAGTGGGTGGCAGGCAGCGATCTGGCAGTTGGTGTGGCGAGGTCACGCGAGGCCTGAGCAGCGAGCTCGAGGCAGTGCGGCTAAGCGACGAAAGCATCAGCTCGCAGCATCTGGCTATATTTGCCGCGTGGAGCCGTTAGCCGAGGCCTAGACCAGAGATCGCCCGGACCTCGCCAGACCTAGCCGAAGCTCGACGTGGCTTCGGCTACCGGCCCGCTGAATGCAGTGTCTTCGACCCTGTTGTTCGTGTTCGTGTTACGTGTTATAACAGCAAAACTGAATGATGTCCTGTGATTTCCCTTTTTGGTCCCATGTGATCCGCGATCTGTCCCGCTGCTTCTGGGGTGTGTCCCATCTTTACCTAGTGCCCTCTGTGTTTGTCGAAAGTCCTCAAGTGTCTGTTTTTAGACTTCCTGACCCTTCATAAACCTGGCAAAATTAGCCTCATCCCGCTAGCTTGAGCTCATCGACTATGTGTCCACATTCAAACATCTGTCTGATTCTGCCGTATCCATTTGGCATACTACGTGCATTTACAGGCGTATAATATGGCCTCTGAATAGAAACAAGCTAAGTGCAATATATCCATGTGCATTCACTCTGAAACTTACCAGACGTCAACTTGATTCCACAGTCAACCTCTTCGGCTGACAAATATTTGCGGGTGTTTTGCCTGCGCAAGCCTCTCCTAACCACACCAAGCCAAATGCAAAACTCTGTAAGTGTGTATCCACCACTGCGGGAACACACTCTAATTACTCCCCAGGTTCTACCTCCATATGGCGCACCAATTGCCCGCCTCGCTGTTGAACTCCTGACAGAAATCTGGGGTCAAGTCCCGCATGCGGAGCTTGCAAAGATCCTCCAGGTTTCCAAAGGCTGGTACAATACCGCCATAGAGATCTCCTCCCTCTGGAAAGAGCTGGAATTT
Organism: Mycena rosella; assembly: GCA_029378255.1. Classification (NCBI taxonomy): domain Eukaryota; kingdom Fungi; phylum Basidiomycota; class Agaricomycetes; order Agaricales; family Mycenaceae; genus Mycena; species Mycena rosella. Next base: position 245,112 of record JARKIE010000127.1, read on the forward strand.
GGCCCAGATTACACTCTGGAGGACCTTGTCATTGCGGGCCGCTAGATTGAGCGTGCAAAGATGCACAAGCTGAGTGTGACCATTACCCTGGATTCATCATCCTCCCCCACAAATCTGCGTGCTATCTTCCGTGCACTTCACAATTTTTCTGCTTGTATCCGCCATCTTTCCATCCAGGCCCCAGACGACGCCGTGTTCCACGAAATCCTCCCCCTTTCCTCGGCACACTCATTCGACCAGCTTCAAACATTGACCATTGACCTGGAACCGGAGCGTTGTTGGGCACAATATGGACAGCTTGCACAGAATGAGAGCGGAGACTTTAGCCGCATATCCTTCCCAAGCCTCACCGCATTGGCTTGCGCCTACAGCCCATTCCTGTTTCCAATGGTCGGAGCAAACTGTCTCAGCGAGGTTGTCCTTGGACCATGCGCTCACGAGGAAATGGTCTCTTGGACGGTGCTCAGACCGGTGCTCGAGGGCACACCATTACTATCCAAACTTGGTTTCTACGGCTCTATGCCTAGCCTTCCATTGCCATCTGCGCTCCTGTCGGCTGCCCCAATCCATCTCGTGACAGTTACGAGCTTGTCGTTCCGCCGGGTCCATCCGGATTCCTTGACACCCTTTCTGCGCATCCTCTCTGCCCCCCTGCTCACGGAGTTGACACTTGAGCTACGCTCTCGTGACGTGCGTCAGAATGTTCAGCTCACTGAACTCGAGGCCCTCCTCCACGCCGAATATTTTGGTCGAAGGTTTCTGACTTTGAATCTCCAAGGGCTTTTGCCGCTTCCAAACGCCATTCCCCTTTCCGCTGCTTTCCCAATCTGGAAACGTTACGGGTGAATTTTGGAGGGGTCGCCCAAGGATTTTGGCAGGACCTCGCAGATCCAGACGGCCCGGCTTGCATGCCACATCTCCGTAACCTTTCCTTGGCCAATATGCACCCAGGCCATGTGCAGCAGCTCATCAGCCAGCGCCAGAGCGGAAATCAGCCCTCCCTAGACCAGCTCGAGTTGATTTTCTTCACCGCAGCTGAAGTTTCCAACACTCTTTCTCCTGCTTGGTCAACCTGGCTTCCTTGGGCTGTACGTTACCTTAGAATACCCCCACATATGGTTGACGCTCCGGAGTCCTTCTGCACCTTTGGGCTTTTTGAAACGGGCAGGTTTCTTTGATAGGCACAATGTATGGTTGGCATCTAGATTTATGTTATCGTAGCTCTAGATCTGGGAATAAGAAGCCCCGGAACTACGATTTGCAAGTTGGGATGCAGACGACCGCTTTCAACAAGGCCACAGGCCGCCCGATATGCTGCCCAGATGCGTTCAACATCCATCTTTGGACGTTGTAGCCGGTCCTCGCAGAGCGCGATGTAGACACTATCGGGGGTTTCGCCAGTTAGAAAAGCCAATGCTGAGACCCACAGCATGGTAATGGCAACAGAGCTGATTGTCACCGAGTCGTCCGACCTCTCCTGCACATGCTGGGCGGAGTTGGGAGAGGTATGGTCAGCCAAGGCAACAAGCCCTTCTATTCAAATCTGCTGGTTCATGTCTGCGGCATGTGCAGGCGCAGGCCGCCAGAATAATGTCTTGATTGGTCGAGGAACCTGTCAGGATCAGTGCGAGCATCATGCATGATTGCCATGAGCGTGTTGTCGGATACAGTCTCGCCACGCAACGCGGACACCAGTTCCGGTATACGTGACTCGAGGTGCAGAAAGAGTGGCTGTGGTTGCTGACGCCGGAATTAGGGCCGGGGCCTCTCGAGGCCAGTATACCAGACCTGCAGGCCATTTGAGTGGTGCGACCTACCCATATATTAATTGTGCAATTCAATTCAACTCAGACCCTACAAGCCACATACCTGGGCGATGTTCAGTCTCTGGTTTGCCGCGTTCTGCCATTGCTCCATTGTGCATTCGAATTGACCGTGCGGAGCTTGAGATAGCTCCAGAAGCACCGGTTCACATAGCCATTCCAGCCTGACGGTACCTGAGGCAATCTCCACAACTCGCGCAGGCAAGAATAGGTTTTTGCGGCTGTTTTGCGGTCGGAACAAAAGAACACCATTGATCCTAGGCCTACAATTCAACATTTCAGTATCCAGAACGCAGAAAGAGTTCAAAAAGCTCACAATGCTGGCCTCAACCAGTGGAGCCCGTCCTGTATCGGGGAAGAATTTACTGGTTTCAAATTCGACTCCTCCTCGGTGGTGTCAGCAGCTTCATCCAAAATCCGTGGATGATCCAGAAGGGAAGGTGGTGGCGATGGTGGTGGGAGGGC